>WAAE01010793.1:22377-69560 GCA_013400495.1 Nicator chloris
CGCCCCCGCCGGGCCGGCCGGGCTGCGCTGCCGCGGCTCCCGGCGCGGCCGGAGCGCGTCCGGGCCGGCCAAGGGCAGCGCTGCCCGCGTCCCCGGGGCCCCGCATCCAGGCAGGCGGACCGACGGACCGACGGACGGAGCGCCGGAGTTCGGATGCTGCGGAGGAGCGCGTGGGCAGGTGAGTCTGAAGCAGGAGGCAGTGAGCCTCCCTTTCTGTTACGCCCGTGTGAGTGGCATCATGACTGCATTGACTTCAATTCCAGGCCTTCGCTCAAAAGCTTGAAATGGAAACGGAAACTTTGTTTATTTATTTAATAAAGAAAGAAAAGTGTTAATTTGATTAATTGATGCAGAGATCTGTGTACTTACAATTAAATTGGATTCAGGGCACGAATCTGAACAGAAGTGGGGCTGAGGGGACTTATTCCACTCCTGTTGACTGATGCTTAATTTTACTAGCTTTATCCATGTGTCTCTTAACTTCTCCACTGTCTGATGCCTGCGGTGTAAGCATGAGGCTGTCAAACCCCATATAAAAAAATACTAGCAAATACTACAAGCAGTGAAAGGGAATAATTTTCCAATGATTCCTGGTGCTTCCAATGAATTGACCTTGGTTCTAGTAATATGACATCTTTTACAAAGCTCCTGTAGTGTAATCCAGGCCATAGTCTGCCTAAGAATGTACAAGATACAGTAATAACTATGATCAGTGTCTTTCTGTAATGCAAGGTTCCCTTATTTGCGAAGAGGAACATGACTTTAGATCTCCGAAAAAATGATGTTAAATGTAAATGTTGGTACCTGTTTAACTATACGCGATGGGCTCCCAACTTTCCTCGGCGTGGCACGAAATGTGCCGGGGCGCCGCCGAGCCCCTTTGACGTCTTGATCCTCTCCGAGAACTTAACAGGATCGCAAAGCCCTTGGAGCGGCTTTTCCCGGTGAGCCGGGCTTAGGCGCTCGGGCTGCGGCCGTAATCCGCCCGCGCCGCGCAGAGGGGCGGCTCGGCGGGCCCTGCCCTGCCCCGGCGGGCCCTGCCCTGCCCCGCCGCCCNTGGATTCAGGGCACGAATCTGAACAGAAGTGGGGCTGAGGGGACTTATTCCGCTCCTGTTGACTGATGCTTAATTTTACTAGCTTTATCCATGTGTCTCTTAACTTCTCCACTGTCTGATGCCTGCGGTGTAAGCATGAGGCTGTCAAACCCCATATAAAAAAATACTAGCAAATACTACAAGCAGTGAAAGGGAATAATTTTCCAATGATTCCTGGTGCTTCCAATGAATTGACCTTGGTTCTAGTAATATGACATCTTTTACAAAGCTCCTGTAGTGTAATCCAGGCCATAGTCTGCCTAAGAATGTACAAGATACAGTAATAACTATGATCAGTGTCTTTCTGTAATGCAAGGTTCCCTTATTTGCGAAGAGGAACATGACTTTAGATCTCCGAAAAAATGATGTTAAATGTAAATGTTGGTACCTGTTTAACTATATTTTGTTTTCCAGATTCATAGTTGCTGCATTCAAAGCAAATATTGTACAATATGTTGTATTTAAAATCTGTAATTTTTCATTTTTACAGCTGAGTAAAACTACATTTGTAGTTTCAGATGTTACAGATTTTGAAATACCGTAACTGTCTGGCTTCAGTCAGCACAGTCTTTAGTTTTTTTTCCTGTTATTTTTCATGTTGTTTTCTTTGAGTATGCATGCTAAAACCATCTGATTAGAAAAATACATGTTGCAAATGAAGATGGGATTCAGGATGTTGAATCAGCAAGGGTAATCATGGTAAACAAGTAGTGAATGCCTTGAGGGAAGAATTCATCAGCTTTAAAAAATTGTACATCATCCGTCCATATGAGCATGTCTCAGCTTTGCCTTCTGTGTATCCCAGCCTTTGTCATCCAATTTGCACCCAAGCTCAGTCATTTCGGTTCAGCACGTTGTCCTGAAGCCTTCTCCGGTGTTGCCATCTCTTTTCATTAGCATCTCTCAAATCCTCTCCGGTAGGATGCCTCGTTACGGCTTGTGAAACGTGACACGATTTACCCCTCGTGCTTCCCTTCCCCAGCCAAATGGGAAGGCTCCGATCGTTTACATAAAGTGGGCAGGGAGTGAATTTAAACGGGTGACGTTCACATGTCTGCACGTGCACACATGCAAACGTACATGTTGATTTTATAGGCTCACATCCAGGAGTCTAAACCTGCTGTGTTCATGCTGTATTCACGCCCCTGCTATGTTCTGTTTTGAGAGTTACCCGGATACTTGGATGCACTGACAGGAGACGTTGGCACATCTGGTGAATTTTGGGCAGTGGCTACAGAAGCCTTGCACAGAGCTCATTGGCCATATAGAAACATGGATACCTGCATCATGTTAACCCATACTGGCAACAGAAACAACGTGATGTGACTTGCTTGTCCAGTCAGCTGTAATTTTTAATTTACTGTGTTTTAATTTACAATGTTAAATTCAATATCCACAGGTAGTTTCTCCTGAAAAGTTTCCAATCTAAAATGAATTCATCTGCAGAAAATGGTCTGCAGAAATCTTCAGTAAATCTTAGAAAATTGAACTATATTGCCAATGGGTCATAGTTACAGAAGGGAAACTCGGTCCAAATAACTCAATTTATTGAAATTCAATTTATTTTGGTACTACAAGGTGCCAGAGATTCAGCCATCAAATAGATCAAAGGTAATCATGTGCATTTCATTCTAAAACTATAAATTATACATACATGAATAATGCAGTGCTTTGTGAAGTGCATGCACATCTAAAGTACCTGTGAAAGGTAGAGTATTTGACATCCTTGGTTGGTACTGAGGCTCCTAGGCTGTGCATATAAATTATGTGCATTCTCAGGAGATGTCAGTGGTCACAGACTGTAGAAAATGCAATATGTTGTAGCAGAGTAATACATTTTGAATGATGCGCTTTTAAAAGAGGTCCTAGAATTTAAGAATTGTTGATTTAAACTGTAATGAATTAATGAGAGGAAGTTGGTAGTGCTGGTTGTTCCATGAACTCCCTGAGCTTGATCTAATAGCCTTCATACAAAGCTGATTTCCGTAAGTGCGTGCCAGAGTCCAATCTGCAGGTGAATTTACAAACCTCCAAATAATTGAAGATAAGGTTGTGCCTTGTCTTCAATTCACGTTGTTATTGAAAAGTGTCCAGTCTTTGATGTCCGTTTGCTGCCATTACTGGTTGAGCCATTGGAGCTGCAGCCTGTCACACGGGACACACACAAGATACATAATGCACAGCTGAGCTACAACTATTAGCAAGTGATATAACAGGGATCATGTAGGTGGAGGTCAAATCCCAGAATAAATCCCCAAGACTTACCAGGGTTGAACCTGAGAGGCTGTGTGAGGATTTGGAACATGTCTTAACTAAAATGATGTAAGTGATCCTATGCAACTTATCACTGCTTTTATAGCAATAAATAAAATGCTGAAAGCTTCAAGAACAACAGTATTTTATCAACTACACAAGCACTTAGGATACGTTATAAAATCATATGTAAAGTCATCTTTTATTTTGTGATGGTGCTACATATTTCATCTTGAAAAGCTCTTTTTTGAATTCTGCCATATTTTCTTTCTGTAGTCCTTTTACTCTAAACAAATAAGCTTTAAGAATATGAAATGTTGGTGTAAATAGCTTGATCTGACATTATTACTTGATAAACAACTACATTTACTTTGTAATCCTTTCTGTAGTCCTTTTACTCTAAACAAATAAGCTTTAAGAATATGAAATGTTGGTGTAAATAGCTTGATCTGACATTATTACTTGATAAACAACTACATTTACTTTGTATCTGGTGTATGAATTCTTGGTTGGTTAACAATTTTGAATTAAGTTAGGTTGGGTTGACATATTCTGCCCCAAAAGGGAACTGCTGGAGTAGCCCAAACATGAACTCAGTGCTCTTGGGAGGGAGACTACACTAATACAGAGATCCTTCACAGACATTTGACAGGCTGCAGAGCTCACTTTGATGGCTTAGCAGATATCTATTGACTTCCTAAATTTGTTACAATTTGTAATATTAAAGTGTGTGCCTGTGTGTTGTTTTTTTTTTTCCTGCTGAGAAGGTGCAAAATTGTCTGAAACCCAGGCCACAAAGCTGCTCAGAGGCATTGGCTGTGTCCAAATTGCAGTGGGTGCTCAAAACAGATACTCCTGCTGCCATAGGTGTTTTCAGAGCACTGGAAACCCATGAGAAAATTATCCCATAATCTACTGGTAATGGGCTCTGGAAAAAGGAGGAAAACTAATTTTGTCTTGCTTAACTTGAAGCAGATTTGAAAGGTTTCTCATTTTTGAGGTGCAGCTGCTCAGCACAATGCATTTTGCTGCAAACAGGTGAATTGACTTGAGAAAGAGGGGAGTTATGGTTGGGAATTGGGTGCTACTCCTTTAGGCCCGGGGTCAGAAGCCAAATTATTCTCAGTATTCCAGCTTAGTTTCAGTCATTTCACATATGTAGCTTCCTTCTTAGCGCATAATTCCTGCTTACCTGCATTTCTGCATTCTTACTTCAGGAAATCCACTGGATGCCAGAGCTCCTAAAATTTAGATACTGCAGCCTTTGCAGCTCTTGTTCTAGGTCTTTAATGATGTAGTTCTAAAGAGATAAGTAGAACCTGATTTTCAAAATTAGGAAATAGTTATGTGAATCCAAAATTTTAATATGTTACTTGAACTCATATTTGGTGTCAAACAACTGGCTGTCCTGTTAAAAATACTTCTTTTATACCAGACAGTGCCTTTAAAATAGTTTGGCACAAAATCTCAGTTGCTATTGAATCCAAAAGGAAGAGGATAAAAGAACCTGGCCATTTGCATTTCAAGTAGGGAGTGCTATCACTAATGTATGTAACTTGTTACATTTTTGGTAGGATAATACATCTGTCTCGTTTAGCTGTAGTTTCAGTGTCAGTGATTTAGGCACTGAAAAGCAATATTCTTGAGTGTGGAATTATTATTCTCATTTAGGTAAGTACACTTGGTAGCAAGGAAGAAAAGTCTAGGTGAGAGAGCATGTTAAAATTCGGCTCAAGGCACTGGTAAAGATGCCAATCTTTCAAGAGCTAGGAGGGATTCAGGTTTTATTTTGCTGGCTGACTAGATTGAGGCTCAGAGCACTATGTGTCTGTCTGTCTGTTTCTCTTGTTAAATCACTTGTGAGCTAAATACCAGTTCTAAGTGCCTCATGTGGATTTACCAGACTTGTCAGCCTTTAGGTAATCAAGGTTTACCCTCAGTGTAATTATTAGCTTTAAATATTGAGAGCAGAGAGTGTAGTTCCCAGGTAGGAGATATTATTTATAAAAGGCAGGTACCCTATAAAGGTATACAGTGCCCAGGGGCTGGCAGGGGCTCTGGGGCCCGATGTGAGCAGCAGCCAGGGCTGCCTGTGCTGGACACAGATGGCTCCAGGCAGCTCCAACTCACCCCTGTGGCCAAGGTCAGGGCACTTTAGGGAGAAAGCACTTAAGAAAAAGTAGGATGCCACAAAGGCAGTGTGTGGGGACCGAGGGAAAAAAAAAGGGTGAAAACTGTCTCTGCAGAAAGCAAGGTCAGAGAAGAGGGAGCAGAGGTGGTGTTGTGGGCACTGGAGCAGGATTCCCCTGCAGCTCTTGGAGGGGACCATGACGGAGCAGACATCACTGTGGAGGACCCTTCGGTGGAGCCAGGCGTTTCCTGAAGCAGACTGCAGCCAGGGGAGAGGAGCCTGTGCAGGAACAGCTTCCTCCTGGCAGGAGCTGTGCTCCATGGAGGACCCACACTGGAGCAGGCTTATCCTGCAGGACTGCAGCCTGTGGAGTGGACCCACACTGGAGCAGTTTGTGAAGGACTGCAGCCTGCAGTAAGGACCCACACAGGATCAGGGGCACAGTGAGGAGCAAGGAGTGGCAAGGAGGAAACATTACGGACTGACTGCAGCCTCCCATTTCCCAGCCTGTGCTGCTGGGTAGGGTAGAGGAGGTGGAGGAGGTGAGAATATAGGGGTAAGGTTGGATCTTTGGAAAAATGAGTGGTAGAGGGTTTTGTCTTTGTTTCTCACCATCCAACTCTATTTTAATTTGCACTAAATTGAATTTTCCCCAGTTTGAGCCCATTTTGTCTGTGATGACAATTGGTCTCTCAGTGTCCTTTTCCTTCCTGTTCTTTCTCTTGACCCATGATGAGCTTTCTCATCTTACTTCCTTCCACTGGGCTGCTGAGGGAATCTGGCAGGCAGCCAAGGCCAACCCGCCAATCTGCCGTAACAATCGTGGTGTTAAGTATGAAGCTGAGCTCTACTCAATTCCTAAAACTGCCTTGTGAGAAGCAGGGTTTAGTGGCAGTTCTGGGATTGCAGGTCCCAGGTGGTTGGAGGCGTCTCTGAGTGGCCCTGCAGAAGGTGTTTGGGGAGCCTCATGACTCCTCAGGACTTTGCTGATGGCTGACTCCTGTTAAGCTTCCCCTTAGTTGGTTACTTGCCATATTTTGGATCTAATGTTGAAATGCTGATCTCCTCCCCAGACTATTAAAAACATTTATCATTAGGGTTCTTAGAGGCCTGGAAGGAACAAATATTTCTTCTTCATTAAATAAATAGCTAGTAATTAGTCAGAACTTTATGGGCTTTATGCAGTGCCAAACCATGTTGCTTCAGGTGCTCTCAGCACCTGCACTGTACCCAAATTACCTCACTGCTGGTTTCTATCAGTCCTGTGTTCAGTCTGTCTCTACCACAGGTGGGCACATATAACATACCTTCATCCACTCTTCCTACCTCCTTACAAAAACATACTAATGTATTTTATTGCTTAATAGTAGAGTTGTATTTCTGTGAAATTTTCCCTCCCTCCTTTCCTCCAGTATAATGCAGAATAAGAGTTCAGACCACACTGTATACTGAACATGAATTTTGCAGCTGAAATGACTGTAAGGGATCTGAAATGAGCTGAAATTTTACCTACATGTTTTTATTTTATAACCTTTTAGTCTTCACCTTTCTAGGGTAAGCAGGCTTCATTTTCTTTTCTCTCCCATTTCCAGGTCTTTAATCATTCTTGCCATGCTGTTACTCTGCTTTATCTTTCTGTTTAAAAGAAGGACTTAAAATGTTCCAGATAAGTCTGCACTGTTGTTTCACGGAGCAGTTTTAGTGGTTTTTGTGTCATTAACGTGTTCCATGTATACATTGTCAGTTGTTGTGTCAGCAAGCCTGCCCAGCAATGAGGACGTGGTTTCACTGAGCTAAGCTATTCACTGTACCTATAAGTTCATAAATTGGTTTGGGTTGGAAACTGGAAGACTGTGTACTTCCAACTCCTCTTCCACTAGAGCAGGGTGCTCAAAGCCTCATCCACCCTGGCCTCAAACACTTCCAGGGATGTGGCATCCACAGCTTCTCTGGGCAACCTGTTCCCGTGTTTCAACACCGTCATAGTGAAGAATTTCTTCCTAATATTTAATCCAAAACTACCCTTTCAGATTCCCTTTCTGAGAGCATATGGTTCATTTGGAAGCATGTAGGGTAGTAGTTTGCATGCTTTTCTCCTGTATTTGTAGGTTTTCGTTTGCCTGTGTTGCACATCAGTTATCATCAGATAGAGAAATTGCTGTAGCTGGTGTTGGCCACCCTGAGGTTCCCCGCACTCCTTTTGTTTCTCTTGCCTATACGATTTTTTGCCGTACTGAGATCTTATTGTATCATCACTCCTCCTTTCCATCAGCATCATTAACAACAGGTTTCCCTATGGAGCCCTGAAGAATACTGTTAATAAACTTCTGCAGTGGTGAAGATGACTATTTAGTCCTGTTCTTGCCTTTTGCCTTCTCGTTTTTTTAAATCCAAAATAGTGTTTGGCTTCATATGCTATTACTTTGTTTTTCTTCTTTAGTGGCATAGCTTTTGGAAGTCTAAATAAGGTTTCCTGTATTCAGTGCTCCACTGGCACACTCAGGCCTTGCAGGAGGTTTAGAATATCTAATTCAAGTGTCTATTGAAAGTGTTTAATTCCAGATTAGTAATATCCAATTTCAGCCATTTCAGTTTTAAGTTTACAGAAATACTGTACTTAATGTTTTTTAGCCAAACTTTTGGGAACTGATTCACTAATGTGTCAGGAAATCCATGTACCACACCACCAGCATTTGAGACATGGAGAGGCACTGTTCACATATTTCCAGTTTCAGAAGCAATGTGTCTTCTCACTGAGGGAATCCATGGTGTTGGTAGCAAATTGTCTACGTCATCCCAAAACTTCAGAAAAGTTTTATTTTCTCGTGCTTTTATTGTTTTCACAGTTTTATTTTTTTAACAGAGTTGCTTACTTCGTTGGAGATTATAAACCAGGTGACCCTTGTTGTTAAGAACTGCTGTAGGTAGACATCAATCCAGTTGTGAATCACCAGAACTGTTAAGTGTCAGAACTAGTAAAGAACTTCACTCAGTACTAAATATGCTCTGAAATTACACCTTTAGAAAAAAGATTAATGCTTTGTTACTTATCATATGAATAATTCTTCCCACCGTCAAGCCTTTAAAATCCTGAGTTATGTTTTTAACATAAATTATCTGCACTTTAGAAGTTAATTCTTCTGGGTGAGCATTCCAATCTGAGAGTGGGTAGCAAGAATTAGATTTTTTTATATCAATGTGTAATAAAAATGCCCATTATTTCCCCAGTAAAACTTCAGTTAATCAGCATGAACAAGGCTCAGTTTAAGGTAAGACACAGACATTAACTGATTTACACTGAGGCAAAATCAGTAATGGGGAATACTAATAAAAATTTTGAATATTAAGTTATGCCCAAGGCTGTTTCTAGAGTAATTTCATTATTTCTGGATGAAAAAAAACACTTTAAAATATATGAAATAGTATTAGAAGTTGTATATTATTTTCTTTAATTTTCTTTAATTTATAGTTTTATCTTTCAGGGATTTGAGTGGAGGGTAAGTCAGATATCTGGTTTTGAGTAAAGTGGGTGCATAATGTTCTAATCGTGGATAGTGAGCTTTGCTTCAGGAGTAATTCAGGTCACAAAGTTAGTTTCTGAAAGATCTGTATTTCATTTGGTGTTGAAAGTGGATCTTGCGTGGTCAGTGAGACAGAGGGTTACAGGTGAAAAATGGGCACTGCCTAGTGTGAGGGAGTTGATTGATCCTGAGGGAATTTCCTTGTAGTCATATTTCAAACAAAAAAGGCTCCTGAATGGAGTTTCAAAAGGTTTTTTTCCCTTTTTTAAAAATTCAGAGCTTTCACTGAAAATCTTTCCGTCCTTCATTTGTAAAACACTTGGCTTGAGTCTTAAAACTCATTTTGAGTTTTAAGAGGTGGGTATGATATGAATTTGGAGAGGCATTGAAGGTCAAATCTGGAAAGGAATTCAGATAAATTTTTTAAAACTTGTAGGAGATGAGCTACTAAATATCTTAACAGAGACTGTTTTGAAGCATTATAATAAAACCTCCTAGTGTGGGTTTAGTGCAGAGTTTTAATAATACACAATTTGAGCATGGCCTATATTAAGCTAAGGGGTAAATGTCATTAATTACCTGCTTGGTTAATATTTGGATTTTTGGAATAAAAAGCTTAATCATAAAATAGGTAAAGTTAGCACAGGGGAGTCAATGTAAACTGTAATGGGTTGTCCTAGCCATGTGTATTACCTGTCTTTTCTGTGGTTGACTTTCTCACCGACCTTCTTTAAATGAGATTTTAAATGCAATTTCACTATGGATAATAGGTATGACAGTGTAGGTAGTCCATAAAGCCCAGAGACTAAAAGAATATGGTGTCATGTAACCCTTTTGCTTTGGTCATGATGAATCTTTACTAACACTTTTTTTTTCTGTCTACTGCAAATAAATCAAGAAACACTTCATGTGTGTGTGTAAATATCACTGACTGTTCTTCAAATGGTTGAAATTGTTTTTTGCTGTTCCACTGTTTTAATAAAGAACTGTTTTTAAGCACATCCCTTTTGCAGCCTTCATCATTTTTTTTCCCATTTCAGCTGTCATTTAGATGTTGATATGTAAAGCAAAATGGCAAAAATCAACACCCAGCACTCCTACCCTGGTATGCACAGCCTGTCTGTCAGAACTGTGGATGAAGAAATCGAAAGGATTGAAAATGGCTATATCAGGTAATATTTTCCTTTCATCACAGTAAGAGGACAGATGGCTTCATAATTTGTGGAACTCCTGTAGCTCTGGGACTGGGAGCTAGAATTATGGGAATATTGTGTCGTGATATTGTTGGCCAAGTGCACTTAACAGACTTGACAACATGTATCCAAAGTACAGAAGAGACAGACACAAGGAGGTTGTCATGGCTTGCAGTTTTGGAACCAGGAGCTGTATTACCTCAGGAAAAAAGCCTGTTTTCACATCAGTGGGAATTACACTAACTCATTAAAGAGAAACCTCTTTCCCAAGTCACCACACAGATTGCAGTGTCTGTGCTTCCAACAGAGTATGTAGGATTTGCTGATAAAAAGGATCCTTCCAGCACCATGGAGTGAAAAGCCTTGGGAAGGTTTTTTTTAAAAGCAGCCTCTGCAAATTGCCTAGTTCCTGTCATAGGGAAAATCTGTAGTGGATAAAGAATATCAGCATTTTTATACTGGATTTTCAGAGTGTCTCACTGTACAGAGGAAATGTAACATTTTCTTTACATTCACCTTTCTCTAGTTTTGATAAAGTGGCTGTTTGAAACGTGTCAGTGAGCTTGCACTTACCTATTGCACGGTACCAGTCATTCCTTTAGAATAGGCAAAGCCTGCTGGCCCTGCAGAAAGATGCCTGATGATCCATAGCATCTGTAAAGGTTGGAAAAAAGTTTTCTGCTTTTGGCTTGTTATGGCCAACCACCTCCTCTGTGTGGACTTTGACAGGCTGTCTCTTGCTGTTCAAATGTACACCCAGTGTCCTGAGGGGCTGATGGCACTCCCTGCATTATGGTGGTTTTTGGATTGCATGTCCCTAGCAGCTGCTATGGATGGTCTGTTTTAATTGATCCTTTTTTTCTTTATGCTTTGGTTACATGGTACTTTCTGTCACAAAGATGTACCTACAGTAGTGACAATGGATCTGATCTGTTCTGCACAGTGAGGCTTGCTCGCTGTGGTTACACTACCCCATGGTCTCCTTAGGGAGGTTTCAAAGAGCCCAGTCCCTTTCTCTCCATTAACAGTGATGTGTTAGAAAAAGTGAGAACACAGATTGAAATGAGCCTCTTCCTTTCCTTTTTTAAAATGTCCTATTTGTAGCAGATGTCAGTGATCGGCAGCTCACAGAATGGAATTACTACTGGGTTATAAAGGTTTAAATGTAGAATTAAATCCCTGCGGTCATCTGCAATTTCAGAGGCAATGGCTTTGACAGATAGAGGGACTGAAATATGAATTGCACTTTATCATCATGGTGATGGTCTTGAAGAGGCATTTTTTAAAGGAAAGTTTGATATTATCAGCATTAATTGCAGGACTTCGTAGATGGGTAAGAAGATACAGACTTGCTCTGTAAAAGAGATCTCATGTTTAAGATATTTGGATTGTTTAAATGATTGATGGTAAGTATGTACAATATCTTTATAATACCATTCAAAAACTTTGTCTTTTTTTTTTTTAATTCAGATTTGCTTTAGAAAAATGTCTGTACCAAAAGATAGAAACCATCCAGGATTTTAGCTCTTCTCTATCTTGTATCAAAATATGCAACTGTAGATATTGGGGAAAAAAGCGCGTTTGCTAGAGTAACAGCATTTCTTCTTTGCCTTTACCTTCCTCCAGCTCCTGTTGGTTATAGTTCAACAAAGCAATCAAACACATTACTTAGTTCTTATTAAAGTCAGTGGGTGTTAAATTTATGCTTAATGCTAAGGATGTGCTTAAGCACTTTTCTGCTGTGAAATGAAGTGTTACCAAGAAAAAGCATTCACTGCAACAGTCAACAGAAAGCTGCTGCTGATCTTTAAAATGCTGTGCTCCTTTATGCTGCAGTGATATATGTGCCCATATTCTTACTCTGCAGCGTGTTACAAAGTTGGTTCATTTTGTTAAAACAAAAGTCAGGAAAACACAAAAATTGACACATGAATCTCCATTTTTAAAACCCAGCCTCTTTATAGAAACAGCTCAAATAGGAGAGGCAGCACATTAGCTTATAGACACAGGCTGGCTATCTAAAGTTGAAAGTAGGATTCAGCTGTGCCCCGTAGACATCTGGATTTTGGTCTTTATGTGAGTAGGTGCCTACGTTCCTGCTGTCCTGAGTGGAGATGTGTTCAGTACTGATGGTCAGCAGCACCCAGGGAACTGCTCAGCTTACCCTCAAATTCAGTAACTCTTCAGACTCCCTTGGCTCTCTTGATTATGAGAGATATTTAGTTGCCTATATAGGCCTCTAATGCTATTTGAGATACCATAGAGTATTTGAAGAATTTAGCTGGCATCCATGGATATGGGGAGAGACCTGTGTGCTGTGGAGAGGTCCAATAAAGTATTGTGAGGTATTCCAAATTGTACCAGACTCCTATCCTGAAGCAGCTGAATCAAGCCCTGAGATGGCCATTGGCTGTAATGGGAACTTAGATACTTACTAGGCACTGCCATTAACAATATTAGAATTTATTCCTAAGATCACACAAAATGTATATTGCTCGGTAAACGGGAATAGAAGTGCTTAAAAGCAGCCATGGAATTGCAGTCTAAAGCCCTAACTGGACCAGTATCCTTTCTCCAGCAGGTCTGTAGGCAATTTCTCCAGGAAATACCAAAAAAAGATGGACAAACTCTACTATTCTCTCAGCACTCAGCTCAAGAGATTTCTTGGGCTGAATGTGGGCTCTGTGTATCTGGTAATCTGTCATGAATGTCAGTTCCATAAGTTTGTTCAGTGTCCCTTAGACGGATGTTAACTTTGGCAATCACAGTATTCTCAGTATGGGCAACATAAACTATTCAAGACGAAATGGTGTTTTGTTATTGGAAGGGAAGTAGAAAACAGATAACAAGTTGAGAATCCTGGGACTGTCAGGATCTATTTTCGCATTGTTCTTTGGATAGAAATAATAAAGTTTTAATTCTTTGTTTGTTAGTGTCTCAGCTGTGAGTGCACATAAAATTGAGCTGCTAATTATCTTCTTATGGGCATTCAGAATGCTGCTGCCAGCTCTTATGAAGATACTGCAAGTATCATTTTAGTCCGTGTTTTCCTGACAATACAGATTAACAGACCCATGTGAGAGTTCGTTTGCATTGGAAAGGGGGAAAAAAGTGATCCTTAACAGATGTAACAAAGTCTTGTAGAAGTGAATACTGAACACTGAAAAACACAGAGAAAAACAAGAAGTACTATAAAACAAACCTGGAGCGAACCCTCATAGAGTCCAGGTTCCAGTGAAGTCAATTTCACAACTACATTACTGGAAGGTGAGGCTAAAATTTAATCTGTTTTTCTCAAATGCTAATTTTTAAAGTGCTAATAAGTAAGTCTTTAGTCTTTTTTAAGACTTTACTTCTGAGCTTGCTGGAATATATGGCAGAGCCTCCCTGGACTTCAGTTTATATTGGATGGCTCCAGAGGAATAGGAGCACAGGCTTAGCAATATGGTTATCAAATATATGCTGTATTACTAGGGAGAGGACAACTTGCTGGGCTGTTTCCTGATGCAGTGGAGGAGAGAACCAGATGGAGACAGTCCGGTGAAGGTTGCATGGAATTCCTTTAAAAAAAATTGTTTTTGCAGAACCCATTCACTGCATGAGGATGCATCTTCAGAACTGCAGGGAGTCATTTCTGTGGAGGGAGGACATGCACCTGAATCCCAGGCAAGCTCCTTCACTGGCAGAGGAGCAATGGCAAGGTAACATACTAATTAATGTAATTAAGTTCAATTTGCTGAAAGAGACTGGTCACAATTTGGAGGCAAAGAAAAAAGAGCCACTGCTTTCCAAAGAAAATGGATGTAGTCCGGCCAAAGAATGTCTTTAAGAAGTAACAGAAGTTGCATTGGACCTTGATTCTTCACTTATTATTGCTAATAAAAGTCTTAGAATCAGAGAGAGGCTGAATAAGCCCAAACAAATTTGTCAAATATAAAAAATTAAATTATTTTTACATAACTGTATCTGAAAATACATTGAATGCTGGGGAAATGCATGGTGAGGCCAGACTGTAAAATAAATGGGTGTTTGGTTCTGGCTGATAGTTGATGCAGTGTTTGTTTCCTATCAAATAAAACATAATGATTGTTTTCTTTTGGTAGGTGGCTCTGGAAAGGGAAGAGACAGGTGGTCTTTGTGTTTTGGGTGCAAGAATTTCTCTCAGGTTTTAGAATCCAGTTATGTTTATATCAGATTTGGAGCCCTAGTCAGCAAAACTGAAGCCAACCATTGTCTTAAGTTTTTTATATTACTGGGACTTAAATTTAAACCTGAAGTGGAGCTTCAAAACCTTATTAAAACCTTATTAATAAACTTTATTATTATTGTTTCTGCTTTGCATCTGAGACAGCAGGGCTCTGCCTTCAGATGCCATTGTTACACACAATACAGACCACAGTCACTTCAAGCACTGTATACTTCAAAGAGCAAAGAAAAAAAATGTTTTAAAACTAGGGTCATTTAAAAAGTATTGTTTAAATTTCAGCCTTTTGGATAGTGGAGAATAAACTTGTATTTCCCTGTTCGGTTTTCAGATAATGACACCAACAGATGTAGATGACAAAGTCTGCAAGAAGTTGAGTTTAGATGAAAAAAGATTATAGGTGTGTGTTTTGTGTAAACATAACACACATAAATGTATAAGTTCATACTGAGGACTTAATTTTTAGTCTTTGTTTATAGTTTCCTTTACCCTTTTCCAGGATAGTTTGAATTACATGTGTGTGTAGCTACAGTTATGTGTCCTCTGAATATACAAGGAAGTTTGGGATGTAAACATGAATGCCTAGCAATTTAAATATTACAGTAACTTAACCTGACTGTAGAAGGGAAATTCTCAAGGATCTAAGAGAACTGCATCTGGTGGACTTCACTGAGTACCTCACTTTGAGGTGTAAAGGCTCCCACTCAGCAAGAATATTCTGTTGCTCCTGCAGTGGTGATACATGAGAATAGGAACTGACGTGTGAGGTATTGTCCTGATCCACTGCAGAAGGTGATCTGTGAAATTGTGGCAAGTGATTAGGTTCACAGTTACACCATCAAATTTCATTTCATACGGGTGGAGATGTGGAGAAAACCCTCCTGGGCTGGTGTTTGTGGGGATGTTTCAATCCACCTCACGTTTCTTTCTGCTTCAGTCGATTTTGTGTGTGTGTTCCATGCAGGCTGTCACGATTTGTCTTATCTGTGAGGTCGTGGGCCACAAGACACTCGCACCACGAGGACCAAAGGCCTGATTCCTTCTTGGAACGTATCAGAGGGCCGGAGCTCGTGGAGGTGTCCACCAGGCAGAGCAACATCCGCTCCTTCCTGGGTGCCCGCGAGCGGCCCGCGGGAGCAAACAGGTAGGGAGACATTTGTACTTGAAGTGAAGATGACTGAGGTTATCATGTTTTCTTGGTAAGTAGGATGTAAGTTGTATTTTAAGAAAAGGGTAAGGAGCTTATTGTGGGAGACGAACAGAGTATTTAATGCTGCCCAGGAATCTTCACATAACTGAAGTATTGCACTTTCAACAGACTTTCTCTTTCCTCCTGAAACACACTGTGACCAAGATCTTGAAGTAAAGGATTCTGATCATGCTGTTTCAGACAGAATGATTTCTCAGAACTGGAATTTTATCATATGCAACTTGATGTTGCTAAACTGCTCTCTACTGAGGAGAATGCAATTTCTGTTTAAAGAATTTAGGATGTTTCTACTTCGGGCTTGTCAGGATCTTAATGTGCATTACCTACAAGTGTTAGGAAACTCTGAAGAAGCAGTTGTGCAAAATGTATCATTGCTTTGTTACATCTACTCAGAAGTCCATCTGATAATATTACAGAAAGTCTCTGATGCAGAAATGACAAAATCATTTGGATGCTGACTTCACTTATCAGCACATATGCAGTCTTTGGTATGGAAGGCAGGTTCAGTCTTAATTTTTTTCCAATAATACGAAAGCTTTATGTGTTTACAGTTCTTTGAGTTGATGAATTATTATTACTTTATAAATGTATGATACTGTGTTTTAAATTTAACTCCAGCTAAAATGGGAAAATGAAGTCCCAAGACAAAAGCTGACTTTCTATTTGGCATTAGGCTTTGAAGTAGACTTCTGTATTTTTTTGCATAATTAAAGATTGGTAGGTAATCAAGTAATTAGTTTCAAAAATATCAGCAAGCAGTTCAGATTAAAGCAAAAACCTTTGAAGTTCTGTGCATTAAGCAGGCTACTTTGATTTGTTGTAGTCCAGCACAGCCTTATTATCTTCACTTGATCTGCTCCTTAGAAATTCATCTCGAGCATATTTTATTGAATTAGCCAGACTGTTGCCTAATTTCTCGGGTGTCTGGATCAGTAGCAACTGCAGATGGGAAGTGATTAGAGAGAGCAACATTGATCATGGGCCAACAAGCCTCTGTATAAGGGTATTTGAAGTGAATTTGAGAGCACCCATCCTTGCCGTCTCAATTTTAAGCTGTTGCTGGTTGACAGTAACTCTCAGTTGTTGTATTATGAAGGCTTAATTCTGCAGCAGTGGTAGGTATGCTCATTACTTATCCACAAGCCTTGACACTGCATCTGTGAAGAGGACTTGAAAGGATTGAAGAAAGCTTAGAATAGTAGCCCAATGAGTACAGGGCTAAAAATAGTGAGGTGCATCTTGCCATGCGCTAATACGCCTAAGAACAGGCTTCAGACATCAGATGTGGTCACAAATGTGTATGCCAGGCACATGACAGAAAGGAACTGGTGCCTTGAAGCAGTTATGCAAAGGGGCTTATCACAACAGTCAAAATTGACCTTGCTAATCTTATCAGTGCATGTGTGAGAAGCTCGTGAGTCAGTCTGTCGTGTCTGTAAACACGTGTGTGAAATACCAGCAGCCTTTACACTCTTTAATGTGTTTTATTTAACTTGCTTGCAGTCACTGGCCCTTGGCCAGGTTCAATGTCAACTTCAGCAACAACACCAATGAAGAGTAAGTACTGTTAACTTCCAAAGGCCTTTCTACTACCAGCACCTTCTCTTTCTCCCTGTCCAGCCTAGTAACATTTGTAGCATTAACTCCTTAGTTCTTCCTAAGCCTTTCCTAGGAGTATAGTTTTATTATAGAGAAAGGTCTAGTTTTCTTAGTATGAAAAGCATCCTTTGTGCTCCCTGTAAATTTCTTTTTGTCTGAAGTTACCCCTTCCTCTAAAGGAGTGAATTTGACTAAGCATTTAGTCCCTACCTTCTGTAGTTCAGCTGGCTGATTTAACTGCATTACCAATTGATGCACTCATTTTTCAGGTTTTAAATGAGGTTCATGTATTAATTGTCTAAGAGTGGTTTTCCTCTTTTAACACACTGCTCGGTCCCTTTTTGCAAATTAGGTGCCCCAAAAATTCCAGGTTGTCAAATGAGAAGTGCCCTGATGAGGGCACCAAAACCCATTTATATGTCCATCTTTTAAAAGTGTGTGTTTCAGTTCAGCAGGTGCTGTTGTTTGAGAGAGTGACAGGCACCATAGTAAGGCTGGTATTGCCACAGAATGTCTGACAGAAGCTGTCCTTTTGAGTCTATGTTATAGAACTGACAAGCTATTTCACAGTATTACACCAAAGAGAAATGTATTAAACAATGTGAAGAGCTGCTGTAATTTAAAATCACACAACATCAATGTTTGTTACTTGTCTTAGACCACAGCAATCTGAAGACATATCTGCTCTTTAGTATCCAGCAGCAGATCTGTTCTCATGCATAATGACAGTAGCTTTTTTCATTGCTTTCCAGATGAAAGCAAAAAAAATGAAAAGTAAACAGTACATCTTCTGATTGTGTCAGAAATACTTCTAGAAAACTCTTGGGGCTTTTTTCCTTCAAATAATTCTATCATAGGCAAGTTTAAACTGTACATTTTAAATCATGCTGCAAAACCTTTGTGCACATAGCTGAACAAGAGATCTTCCTGCTCCTAAAGCAACTTTTTGGTTTGATTTGCATAACTTTTATTCAAAAGGAAAATCTGTGTGCAGTGAACTGTGACAGAAATATGCAGACTTTTATTTAGACTGATACAAAAGAAGTGATACAAGCTTAGAGCTGAGCCTGCTAGATGGAGCCCAAAGGATTGGTTAGGACAGAAATACTTTTGCCTCACTCTGTTTCTGACAGTGATTCATGTACCTTGGGCAAAACTTTCATCCTTTCAATGTTTCATTATTTTTAAATGAAGACAAGACCTGTCTGTCTACCAGCCCAGCAGCCTGAAACATACTTGATTTGCGAAGTACTTGACAGGTGAGAAATGCAAAGATTGGAGTCATTCAAAGACTATGACAGTGTTTTTATACGGGCTGATGAAGTAGATTTCTAAGTCTAAAGCTGCACACAGCTTAGAAACAGCATGGATGCTGCTGTGTTGGAGTCAAAGAGGACAGACACAAACTGTTTTATTAGTTACTGGATTCTAGTTTACTCAGTGTTACTGGTAAAGAAAAAGAAATCTGGACTTTTTATTAGGTTAAAGACCTAAGTGTGCCATGTCTTGGCAGGTGATGCTTTCAAGTCTTTGATTATGGCCAGCTTTTTCCTCTGAGCGACTTTCATTGCCAGACTGCAAGTAGATGGGAGTAGGATAAGTTGGGAATTACCACAATAGAAAGATGAACAGAGGCAACATAAATGGAAGAAACTCACTTACGAAAGGTACTTGTAGTTGACAGATGAGTTTGTAGATCTCAGGCCAGAGAAAAATAAGTATCGGCATTAGATGCTGTGTGAAATAGTTTTTTCACTTCTAAAAAATAAAACACAAACCTAGGAGAGAGTTGGAATTGTCAAAATATTCCCTCCAAAGTTTACCACCACTGAGACTTTTTGACTGATTCTCAATCTCAACCTACTTTTCCCTCCATAACAAGATCCACAAATGTACAGTGTTCCTACCCTTTGAAAATTCTGCTTACTCATAACTCTTCCTTTCTGGTAAGAATGCCAGGCATTTGAGGTATTGAGGTATTGAGGAGCTACATTAATGCTAACAACAGCAACTGTGCATTTGCCTTTAGATCAGACACCATGCATGGTAATCTGCAGTGAAATCCTGACATGCTTTTTAAACAGGAAGGAGTTTTGGGGCCAGATTGGAAAATGAAGAGGTGAAGTTCTGGACAGTCAGTCCAGAGAAATAAATTCTTGAGAAGCAGTTCCTACTGCTGTGTAGGAGTCAGCCTTGGTAAATGAAAAACTCTTTCTTTGATTTGAGATGCAAGTAGAAATAGAAGATCAGTCAAGCCAAAGGTTCTTCTCCCCTCCAGTTCTGCTCCCTTGCACTGTACAAATTTGAAGGTTTCAGTGGTATTGGTCAGCCTGGTAGGTATTTCCCTGGATGTGGCAGAGCGTGTGATCTCGGCATTTTTTAGCAAACGAGTCTTGGCTTTTCCAAAGTACACTGTGGTGGTGCATCACTGTGGAAATGTCTAAGTGTAAGAACTGGAACAGCTGCCCATTGCTGATTGGTGAAAGCTGCTACTATCTTAAAATAGGTGGCTGCCATCTCGTTTGGAGCACTTCTTTCTCCCTGTAACAAGCACATTCCTGGTTGTGACTGCCCTTCACAGCACAGACCTTTCTGGCCTGAGCAATATGAGCAAGTGTGCATGGAAAGCACGAGTCCTGTAAGCAGCATTATTACATATTCTGTCCTTGCTGTGGGTTGTTGCTGTTGTTAAACTCATTTGTCCTTTCTTGACACCAGTGCAAAGGAAGACTCAGACCCAGTCTTGGCAGTTCAGAGGAGAAAACAAAGCTCCCATGGGAGCAGGAATCCATGGCTTTCATTCAAACTAGACATTATGTGTGGGGAGTTTTGTTATCCACATACATTGCAGTGTGAGGAACACTCTTAAGTGGGACACCTTCTGCTTCAAGGACTAGACAAATTTCAAATAAAAAAGAAGGAGATCTCAGATGATGGGTTTTCTGCTTGTGCAAATGAGCACCGTTCTTCACATCACATTACATGACTCTTGGCCAAGGCATGTAGCAAATCTAGCTTTAAGATTAAGTATTGTCAGAATCTCGAGAAAAATGTTATCTTCCTGTAGGTTTGAAAAGTATTTGTGGTCCTGTCTGCATAAGTTAACATATTTCAAGACTCTTCTATTCACACAAACTTAAGAATGGGGCAATTCAGATCCAGAGGCAACTAATTAATTAAAGTTTTACTGGTTTTAAAGAACCATGAGAGGAGATTCATCCTCATTTTTTATAATTACTACGAAAGCTTCAGACAGTCCCATTGAGGTTTTGGCTGTGCAAAGAACATTGACAGTTTGTTAAGCCATTTCACATTCTGTCATCATTTGATAGATTTCTTTTTAAATGCCTTGGTTCTTAAGAGTCAATCAAACGGAAAGCATTTACTTAAATCAGCCTGGTACAATGATGTCTGAAAAGGTCAAGAAGGTGTGGGTGACTAATGCAGAGAATCAGCCAGCTGATGTGATAGTGTGGTGGTGTCAGGGTGAGGGGTCTCAGCCTGTAAACTCTTTTTTCCAGTTGGATCCCTGTCCTAGTCTGTCTGGAGTCTAGTCTTGTTTCCCAAACCTCCATCTTCTCCCTGAACTGCTCAGTATTGGTAATATTGCTAAGCCTTGCATTATGTTGTACAGCAAAAAGGAAGAAAAGAAAGAGGTTAAAGAGGAGAAAAAAGAGGAAAAGAAAGAGGAAAAGAAAGACGAAAAGAAAGATGACAAAAAAGATGACAAAAAAGATGATAAAAAAAAGGAAGAGTAAGTATAAAGAATGAATGCGTGATTGCAACATCTCCTACACTACAAGACATGATATAGCATTTCGTTGTATCACAATTGTTGTGTAGACTACAGATTCTTAGCCTGTCAAATCTTTAATACATTTTTCCCTTTGGGAAGGTTTCAACTGCTCAGCAAAGTTGTTGTATCTTGAAGACCTGTGTTTAGATCTTTCAGAAACAGTTTCCTATGTCAGTAAAAGGGAATTGAGCTACCTCTGGTCACTTTGAGTTGAAGATCACTTTTTAATTATGACAACACTTTAGGACAGCAGCCTGCTTTGCAGAGCTACACAGACTTTTCATTGTTCCAGAGTTTCCATAACAATTCAGAGCAGATGAACTTACCATGTAGAAATATCTCACACGTAGAAAATAAAAAGTTTGCTAGTAAGTTTAGTTATTTCACTAACTAGTATATTTAATTACTTAATATGGTGCAGTTCATTGCTAATGATCACTAAAATTTGCTTCTGTTCGTTAAGGGATCGTTTATTTCTGCAACAAAATGAGGTAATTGGAATACTTTTGGCAGAAATGGATCCTGTTCTTGCTTTGTTCCCATAAAGCTGACCCAAATATAGCACAATTTAATATTATCACTGATTAAAAGTAACGATGATGGCAGATAAAAAGAGAATGCATTTGGGTGGCCTTCACAGCTAAGGAGTATGTTAGAATAATATTCTTAGGTTTATATGTATGTATATGGTGGCACCTGCTATATAGACCTGAGAGCATTCCAAATAGAATCTGATTGATCTCAGGATCTTTATTAATCAACGCTTTTAATTGTTTTTTTTCCAATTAGAAAGTCTTTGTTCAAAGCACTCTCTTTTGGCTTTAATTACTGTGTAGTGAAAGCCTGAGCTTTGCAGTATCCAAGAGTGTTTTAAAACATTTTGTCAAAGAAAATTAACATTTTAATGTCTACAAGGTAGTATACTCTGACATATTTCATGGTCACAAGTTTTGAGGTGGTGACCAGTTTTCTAGAAGAAATGTTTTAAAACCAGCAGTGAAGATGGTAAAGTAAATACTTTTCAGATTAAAGCTACTTCCTTTACTCATATTGCCTGGACATTCAGTTGACAGCAGTGGTAATGCCAGAAATACATGTAGATTTGAAATAAATTATCATTACATTTAAATATATTTGCATTCTTGGAGGTCAGGAAAAGTCCCACAAATACATATTCAAGCATTGCCTGGTCACATATTCTGCACACTATTATACAGTCCACAGATCACAGTTCTACTGTTGAAGTAATTTTGCAGCTGTGGACCTCAAATCCACGAACATATTTCCTCTGATTACATGCCTAATTGCTCTCTATTCCATATCAACCTTTCTCATGCGGGAGGCGGGCACTTCTGAGCATACCCTGTGCCATCCTGTTCTTTACATCTTTACATTCCAGGCCTGTATGCTTCCTTTAGCATCACTTCCTTGTTGTGAGGCCTCAGGAGCCAGGCCTGTGAGTGTGTGAAATTTGCCTTTACGTACTAAGACATGTTTCAGCTCTAGTCACACACACTGTGTGCATATGCAGAGATTCTTACTTGTACAGACATGGATTTGAATACATATGTGTTTTACTTGTTCAAATGCATGCTTATACACTCATTTCCATAATAGAATTTGCTAAAAATCCATAATTAGCCTGCAAAGGAAGGTTCTTGCTGTAGCAATGAAACGTAACCTTCTAACTGGAGTGATAATAAGAAACATTTAACAATTAACTTTTTTTTCAGTGTAGGGCTTAATACAGAAGGCTATGGGTTTCAGCCTGGAAGATATGAATGTCTGTGTTTCTCTTTCCACTCTTACTTACTTTTTCCAAAGTTGGGTCAAACAGAGAAATAGAGCTGGTCAGATGGGATACCTGCTATCTCATCTGCACTGCCTGCATGCATTTCTCTTCTTGGGTGGCTGTGAATTCATGGTGAAATGAGCAGCCGCAAGAAGAGGGAAATCCAGCAGGTTGCTTGCTTACATTTCCAGTGTAAATCTGCATGTTTGATTTTCCAGGCAGAAAAAGGAGGTCTTTGTGATAGATCCTTCAAGCAATCTGTACTACAACTGGCTGACCGTAATTGCAGCACCCGTGTTCTATAACTGGTGCATGCTAGTGTGCAGGTATGTATTTAAGTTCATATCTATATTACATTTCAATCATTATGTTTCCTGTGTAAATCACCCTCTTATCTCCCTGCAATATCTTTTGGGTGATTTACCTAGAAGGTTCATATGCCCCTAGGGATGTCTGATATGCATACCACTGAGAATAGATTGCCAGTATTTCTTTTTTTTTCCTTTTTGTCTAAAAGCAGGTGGATGTAACCTGCAGTGAGTGTCCTCATGAGCGCTGGTGTGGCCTTTGTGTGCCACCTGCCGGCTGGCGGCTGAGCGGTGTCCTGGCCACTGCATCCCTAAGCACTTCCAGCGATGTGGGCTTCCCACCAACCAGGAGAGAACAGAAAGGAGGGATGTGGGCAGTGGTGGCAGCCTCTTAAATTCATATAATGCATCTTTTGGATGCTCGAAGGGCAGGAAGATTTAACTCAAGTATTTATTTTCCATGGTAGAATGTAGAAATCAGTTTCAGTCAAAGCGAGGGAGGGTGTAGAAATGGTTTTCTTACACTGTGTAAGATAGTAAGGAGAAATGAGGATGGCTTGCCACTGAGAAACAAATCTTTTATCTGGGAATTATTTTCATGGAGATGTGTATCCTGTGAAATCTACTTTTAATTGTAGGGATATCTGTAACCCTCCATAAGTGCACTCATGTGGCATTTATGTGTTTGAGTTTTATTCCTGTCCAGAACACCACTGAATTCTGAAAGATCCTGGTGTGTGTTTGGACATAGTTCTAGTGTGCTTCTCATGTCTGGACATGGAGATATGCTGCCTGTAATATTTCTGTTCCAGACACGTGCACTAACATGCTGCTACGGCACATAACGCAAGTGCATTATGCATTTGGCCTAATTTATTTTTTTTAAATCTTTGTTTCTTTAGAGCCTGCTTTGATGAGCTACAAATGGACCATATTAAAATGTGGCTGTTCTTGGATTATATCTCTGATGTTATCTATGTTATTGACATGTTCGTCAGGTTCAGAACAGGTGAGTCTTTCTGGGATTTTACCGTGTTTTCAAATACTGCATGTATACAAAGGATGGAAACAAAAATTCCCCTCTGGGGTCTGACCCAGAGGTCTGCTGTAGTATCCTATCAGCATGCAACAGTGGACACTTTCAGAAGATGAAGTTTCTGATCAGTTTGGATTTCTTTAAGGCCATACATTTGCTCTTCACTTGTCTCTAAATTCAGTTCTGTCACTAATAGACATGCCAGGTGCTGAGTGCATAGCCACTGTAACAGGCTGTGTGGGGAAGGGACAATAGGGCACTTGGGGCAGGAAACCAGCTGCACACCACAAATGCTGTTTTCTTAACCAAGCTGTGCAGCATCCTGGTCAGAAGTGGTTATTGAGTTGGTCAAGTGCAAGACCTGGCACCTGTCTCAGCCTTCAGTCTGTGGTCCTAGGCCTCGAACAGGCAGTGCAGCCCCTCTGCCACCATCTGTGCTTCCTGCAGCCTTTATGAGGTCCTGGCTGGGTTTCCCACTGCCTGGTGGTGGGATAGGGTTAACTCAGGAACCTCTGCTCAGGTCCTGCCTTCCTGGAGGAAGTGTGAACCCAGAGGATCTTTGAGGGCTGTGCCATGCTATCAGTGAAGTGGTTCTCTTCAGCTTCTTGTCTGTTTCTGTAGTCCAGGCAGGCTGTGATTCCAGCCTTCAAGTGGTACCTGTTTTAAACTGAACAAGGTCATAATATAGGCCTAAGCAATGACGGACAGTGATCCATATCACCACTGCATTGAATAGTCCTTGATGCACTTCAGTCCGTGCCAGCGAGCACCCAGTGTCTGGGGACAGCTAGGAGGACACCAGAGGTTGGGTGTTGTTCCTGGTGGTATTTTTGGAGGGGGCCTGGAAGGACTTGCATACGAGTAGAAGCTGTCATGGTAGCTGGTCTTGGGCCAGAAAACATCTCTTGTCTCATTCTCTTCACTGGTACACACACAGCTTCAAAATGTCCCTTCAAGGGTTCAAAACAACACTGATTATTTAAAAAAGAGAGAGTAATTTTATATCTTTCATTTTAACATCTTACCCATTTTTATCTATTTATTTATTTAAAGTTGTGCTGACAGCTTGATGTTAATTATGGCCTGTGACTAGTTGTAAACATTGCAGGATGGGCTAAAAATGGGCTAAAAATGCTGTCATGTGGGAAGCACACAACCCAGGGCAAGCCAAGTTCTTAAACTTAGCAAGTACCTCGTTCAACAGGAACATCAATTTCAGGTACCAGCCTAAATCACAAGAGTGCTGTATTTGGGGCAGGATGGGGGTGGGGCATGTTCATCTTCTTTATGTAGTTAAAATGTCAACTGTGCCAACTAAATTTACCTTCTGCAATTACATCTGTTAATGTAATGGGAAAGAACAGAGCAGAAATTAGGCATATTCAGGCAAAGCAAGTTATAAATTTCCATGGGCTGTCCTGGTAATTATTATATGGCTGTTAAAGGCTGACTGGAATTTGAATTTTCAGGCCTGGCTTGCAACTGCAGAATTGCTGGAGCCGTCTCCCAAATGCTTCAGTGCAGGTGTCTGCTGTAGTTCCAGGCACCCCAAGAAAGAAGTCGCTTCTTTTAGGTGGCAAAATCTTTGTCAAATCTCTTAACAGTCCCTCCTGGCTCTGCCTTTGCCTGCTGCCTTTTCCTGTGAGTCTGCAAGGTCCATCTGCCCTGGGGATAGAGGTCCTGGAAGCCTTTGGGGAAGAGTGAGACTTCCTACTGTCTGAGGGCACGGTCTACCTTTGAACTGAGATCTAGGTAGCCCCAGGACTACTCTGATCATCAGCTTCTCCATGGTGCATTTCTGTCCAGCTGCAGGGCCAGTTGGACTGCATTTCACCTATTTGGTGACTGTGCACTGTGAAACACAAAAGATTCATGTCTCAGCAGCCGGTCATGTTTAGCATACCCTGTGTTCTAATGCTTTCAAAAGATTTTGCTATAAGACTTTAGTTCCATAAGGGAACAAAAAGCTGAGAGATTTTATCTCCTTTCCGGAGGAAGGTGTTTTCAAAGTTACTTTTCATAACTGTGTATCAGAAATTCATCAGTCTGGCCAGCTTTTCTGTTCAGTTGTATAACTAAAGGGCATATTTGACCAGCTTTTTCAGCAGTTTTCTGGGAGGCAACACATGCATGGCACAGGAACTACTTCCAATTGTAGTTGCCATCAGTTTGCAGATCCAAAGCCAGATACACACAAATAGATGAGGAAATACAAATACTAATGCACCACACATTCCAGAAATACAGCCATGCTGTGTAGGGCACAGAGAAATGCAGCTTGGTGTTCCTCAGCAGATGCTTCCCTGAGAAAGCTATAGATGGCTTGTAGAGTGCTAAGGGGTCAGTAAAATGTGATAATCCTGCATACACTGGGAACGTTTTGGATATTTTCTCTTTTTTTTGAGTGGCCCAATGGGCTGACAGTTGGATATCTCCTTTGCAATTGCAGCAAGTATTTTGCAGTGCCTAGGCTGTTCCCCGTGGAACATTTTTAATGCACTCAGAGGCACAGAAGAGCACTGTGGCTGTACTGTCTACAGTAAATGTCTCTCACTGCAGTTTATATCTACTTGTAAATTTTTTTAATCTAATACTTTTCAAAGTCTTTGGAATGAAGAAATATTGATGTGCCAAAGTCCACTTAGTAGCTCCCTCACCAGAAACACAAAGTGCAAACCAAGGAAAATCATGTCAGTTTTAACACTGGATACAAGAAAAACATGACTTAGGGAGGGAGATAACTGCATTTCTTTATCTTAAGGATACCTATAGTGTTTGGGAAAAGTTTCCAACAATCCATTATACCTACTTATTCTTTGTATTTATTTTAAAATATTCCACTCCTATTTTATACACAATTGTTTAACACTTGCTTAACTTTAGTTATGACTCATGCCAACAATTCATGAAAAATTAGACACTTGAATTTCCATCCTTTTTTTCCAAAGATACTTAAAAGAAAAAGATATGGCTGTCGCAGAATAGAGCAAAAAACCTCAGGGAGCACTGTGGTGATAATAGAGTCATTGTTCTTAGTCATTATATATCAGCCTTGAAACTTGATTGAAATACTTAAATATGCAGTTAAATGACCTCAATGTCTGTAGGCATAACAGTACAAATTTTAACATTCTTAGGCCTGAAATGTAAGTCATTCACTACTGTTGATGGTATTTTTATTCTAACAAGGAAAATCTTTTTATTCTCTGAAGGCTTCCTTGAACAAGGCTTGCTAGTTCAGGATGAGAAGAAATTACGAGAACATTATAGCAAAACTCTGCAGTTCAAACTGGACGTGCTGTCTCTCGTGCCAACGGACCTGGCATATTTTAAGCTTGGTTTGAACTACCCTGAGCTCCGATTTAACCGCTTGCTGAGGATCGCTCGGCTCTTTGAGTTTTTTGACCGTACTGAAACCAGGACAAATTATCCAAACATGTTCCGTATTGGCAATCTTGTGTTATACATTCTTATCATCATCCACTGGAATGCGTGCATATACTTTGCGATATCGAAGGTGATCGGGTTTGGAACCGACAGCTGGGTGTATCCCAACGTGTCCGTTCCGGAGTACGCCCGCCTGTCCAGGAAGTACATTTACAGTCTGTACTGGTCGACGCTCACGCTGACAACCATCGGAGAAACACCGCCCCCGGTGAAAGATGAGGAGTATCTCTTTGTGGTCATCGACTTCCTGGTGGGCGTGCTCATCTTTGCTACCATTGTCGGTAACGTCGGCTCCATGATTTCCAACATGAATGCTTCCAGGGCAGAGTTCCAGGCCAAAGTGGATTCCATTAAACAGTACATGCAATTCCGAAAAGTGACTAAGGATTTGGAAGCCAGGGTTATTAAGTGGTTTGATTACCTCTGGACCAACAAGAAAACAGTGGATGAGAAGGAAGTTCTCAAAAATCTGCCTGACAAGTTGAAGGCTGAAATTGCCATCAATGTCCATTTGGACACACTGAGGAAAGTGCGTATATTCCAGGATTGTGAAGCTGGACTTCTCATTGAGCTGGTGCTGAAACTGAAACCTACAGTCTTCAGTCCTGGTGACTACATTTGCAAAAAAGGAGATATTGGAAGAGAAATGTACATTATTAAAGAGGGAAAATTGGCTGTGGTGGCGGATGATGGCATAACCCAATTTGTAGTCCTAAGCGATGGCAGCTACTTCGGTGAAATCAGCATCCTAAATATCAAAGGTAGCAAATCTGGCAACAGGAGGACAGCCAACATTAGGAGTATTGGTTATTCTGATTTGTTTTGCTTGTCTAAGGATGATTTAATGGAAGCCCTCACAGAATATCCAGAAGCCAAAAAGGCTCTGGAAGAGAAAGGGCGTCAAATTCTGATGAAAGACAATTTAATAGATGAGGAGGCAGCAAAAGCAGGAGCTGACCCAAAAGACTTGGAAGAAAAAATAGGGCGACTTGAAGTAGCTCTGGATACGCTGCAGACAAGGTTTGCGAGGCTCTTGGCAGAATACAGCGCATCTCAACAAAAGGTGAAACAGAGACTTGCCAGAGTAGAAACCCGAGTGAAAAAATATGGTAGTGGCAGCTTATCAGTTGCAGAAGGAGAGGCTGAAAAACCTGAGGAGGAGAAAAAGCAGTAATGGACTATTTCTATTTCCTCATTTATTGGAGAAAGTTGAAGCACTGAAAGCCATAAATGTATGTAAATATGTGTGTGCATACATAGACATAATTATTTTTATATGAACTCAAGAGAATGGTTTTTAGCATTTTTAACTGAAACAGTATTTTCTTGTAAATAGAACACTGTCACCTTCTTGGGGGGAGATTTGGTCCAGCACTTGGTACTTTTTTGTACTGAGAGTGAGTTTCTTACAAGTCATGCTCAGAATGTCTCTTGTGTTTGGTACCTGTAGGTCTTGATGCATTGTCTCTTCCTGCGCATCATGCGTTAAGAAGGCATTGTACTTGAAGTAGAGGGGATTAATTTTTTTTCCTTTTTAAGAGCTTAAAAATATTATAGGGTATCCCGCTCTAACTTGCTACTTTAGTAGCTGATTAAATGCATGGATGGATGTCTGGGTTTCTCAAAATTGTTCTTCTTTCACAGTCTGTGCAAACAGTTGTATGACAGCTAAGCAGTGTCAGGTCATTGCAGTGCACCCTGCACATGTCTGAAATAGCCGTGCATTCGGGTGCTTTAGTCTGATTCTTTCTAATGAGCTGGGCCCTGGACAAAGGACCATGCTGACAGAGTAGCAGTGCTCATTCATGTCTCTTCTGGCAGGATCTGTGACAGCCTTTGCTGCTCTGCAACTGCTTCACCATGGGAGAGAGCAGGGGATCCTCCCTTGTTTTTTTTAGCCCAGTTCCATCCTCACTGGTAAAACCCTCACTTGGAAAGGAATCCTCTAAAGCTCACTGGTGGAAGGGTAATATGGCTTCATCAAACCTGGGAAGAGAAAAGAGGACCCTGGTGTGTGCAGTTCCCATATGTAGGGCTCTGAGTGGACTCCCTGGCAAGTGGGCAGCTCTGAGGGAGGCTACTGAGAAATCCCATGGGCTGTCAGGGCAGGCTGTCCCTGCCTGCCAGGCAGCTTGCTCCCACAGCAGGGTTTCTGCAAGGCAGGGAGAACAAGCCCTGTGTTGTAAAGTCATTCCAGTCACTTAGGCCTATGTTTTCTTCCGTTTTATTTCTTCTAAGGATGTCTGCTCCGTCTCCCTTTGCTGTTTACTGCCATCTTTTCTCCAAAGTAGTTGTCACACTACCTTGTTTCCAGTGGTTAGGGAGAATGCAGAAGATACTAGCTTTCATTTTTTTGTTGTGCAGTATTTTGCTGTCATGCAACTTCCCCTGTTACTTTGATCCTCCCAAATCTCACTGGCTTTTGAAAAGTACAGAGCAGCAGAGGCTGTTCAGCATGTATGGCATGAGATCCTCCAGTGGCATTAGGTATTGACAGTGCTCTGAATTTAGTTGTCCTCAGCCCTGACTTATGACAGCATCTGGGATTGATGGCCTGTTGGAAAATTGATGAGAAACCCATTGAGAACAGGGTGGTTTAACTGGGTGGTAGTGGAATGAAAAGAGACAGTTTTGCTAAACTGAGTACAACTGCTCAGAGTAAGCCCTCATCTCCAGGCAAGCAGCTGTTCCCTTCTATTGACACTTCTGAGCCTGGTGAAGGAGACAAATCTGTCAGTGATTAAGGAATGGGGCTTTGCCAGTAACACTGGCAAAGGGACAACTGGGTAGTAATAGCCACACATGACCCTCATCTAAACTCCTGTTATTGTTAGCCTAGAAGTCAACTCATGGATCTTCCCTAGATTGGGCTTAACCTCTTTTATCAAAATATCCACTGATTGTAACAAGTGGTTTGGATTTGGAAAGTAGCCAAGATCAAGTTGTGGCCAGTGGCACTCGGGAGTATTGGTCCATCAGCTGAATATCGTCCTTATTTTCTTTAAGGGCTTGAGAGAAATGGGGGAGCTCCAAGAAGCTGGTTTTGGCAGGGGTGTAGTGCCCTTGGTCCCACCCAGGGCAGGGCTGAAGAGGAGCTGGGTTCATTGCAGGGTACCCCTGTGAGCACAGACAGTGCTGTCACAGGCTGCTCAACTTGCAACTTCCACCTGGTGACAGAGGCGGGTACCACACTCGCCTTGGCTGACATTCACTGCTGGGTGACTCAAACCCACTGTATCTGGTAGGGGTTTCGTGCATATTGACATGTTCTCCATCAGTCATCATTCTCTGTAAATACCTATCTACCCAACATAGCACAGCTGTTCCAGCCCACTAGGTACATACGAGTAAAACTGTTTTAAGTATTCTTTATACCAAATTTATACCTGTTTAAAAACCCTAAAAAACGCAGGACTGCTTCTTTACCTGATGGATCAGAACAGCCTAATCTATCAATTAAATACATGTTTGCTCTTCCCTTTCCGTGCCTCTTGATCTGGTTTTCATATGCCAGAAGAAGAGCATTTTGATGCTATTGGCTTCAGTCACTTTCAAACATACAGCTTCTGGCATGATGAAATCACATCCTTTAAAGTCTTTCATCTCTGTAAGATGTTTTTTCCTCTTCTTTAATGTGGCTGCAGCATGTACATTAAAATATTTTGAGTAATGTTCAAGCAACTCCGTGTTTTCTCTTATCCATATCCTGCTAGATTTTAGTGTTTTGTGACAGACTTTGATCACGTCAATGTTATGTGGTCTGGAAAATCATTAGCTGGAACACTGCTTTCTGAAGTGACTGAAAACCAAGTGGGAATGGTGGAATTCCCTCACTATAGGGCAGCTGGCACACAGCTTTGGTCTTGGGCCCAGTTTTGACACCATCCCTGCGTTTGCAGATACCACACAGGCACAAGAGCCTGATCATTATCTCATTGTCCAAGGGGTGTCAGGTCCCATGGGTCACAGAGCCTGCCAGGCTCTTCATGCTGCTGCCACCTGTCTCCTGTCTTCTCCTTCCCAGCTCCAGGCAGGGTGGCACAGCAGGGACAGTGGCTTGTCTAGCAGAAATAAGTGTGTGCAGCTTTCTTCTACTTGCACACAGGTCACCTACCAAAAATTGCCTGGCACAGACTGGGCTGGACTGGTCCTTCAACCCTGCCACAAGAGAAAGCAAGGCACAGGGCAGTTCTTGCAGAGCATTTGAACATAGGCCCTGAATCTAGAAATAGGTTTAATGGCCACAGCACTCACTTGACGTGGGCCTAAGCAGGTAGGCATGGGCTGGCACTGCTGCTCCAAACTGCCTGTGCTGAGTGAGACGCCAGATGGGCAAAGTCCGAGAGGTTGGAACATCTGCTCCACATGCAACAGGAGAGGAGAGGTGGAGTGGCACATTATGCTCCAGCTGCTGCTCTGAGTCAGCTTTTCCAGGGAAAGGGCTTCAACACATGGACCCTGTACCCTGACAGCAAATTATTTCAGCCTTGCTCCTCTCTGAAGTGCTCTCAGCGGTCTCCCCATCCTTTTATCTTCATCCCCTACTATTATTTTACTTTACAGTTCTTACAGCAGAAAACTGCCCTGGCAAATTCAATGAACTGGACTTCAGAAGCAGCAATGACAGCAAAACAGGTCATGTATTTGTACAGCCAAGGGTTGGGGTTTCCTTGACAGTGTAGCTCTTTCTTCAGAAACAGCCCAGGGAAGGTACAATCTTGCTTTTAAAACTCTTTTTCTCCAAGGCATCAGCTTTAGAGTTTCATTCCTGCCAAATATTTATTAATGTACAATACGAGGGCTCTACTTTGCACCAAAACCCAAACTTCTCATTGTCCTTTCCCCCACAAAAGCATTAGTGCTTTCTCTGAGCTGGTCCATGTGTTGCTGGCTTTGGAAGACACACTTGTGTCTGTATTACTGCTGACAAGAAGGATGAGACATTCACAGGCCAAACCTAGGCCAGGCTGTCCAGTGAGGTGACACAGGCGGGTTAAAGGAGAGCTGCTCTTCACCATCAAGATTTGCAAGATGACAGCAATTGCACTTGGCTTCAAGGTCTCCCAGCTCTTCTATTAATGTTTCCAACCTGGAACAAACAGAAAGAATCAAACCCTTGTCTACATAATTCAGCATTTGCAAGAACCACTCATGTATCCCTGAGAGCAAAAAGAATTATGCACTAAATGGATCTGGCAACTGTACAGGCAGTTGAAGTGCAAGATTTCAGTTGTGGCTTCCCTCCTTTCCTGAGGGAAGCCATCAGTCTGGGACTCCCCTCTCCTCCCCAGCCCCATTCATAGCCCAGAGCATGGAAGGGTGCCTGAGGGGAGAAAACCACACAAGCTCTGAAGAACAAGCTCTAGGGCTGAAGATGGTCAGGCCTTTTGTTTCTGAAATTCAGGTTTTGCAATAATTTCCAGCTCTCAAGGGCTGAGGTTTGCCGTTGCCCTTGCAGCTTCACTGCGGCAAATACAGTTTTGCTGTTCTGTGTTCACAATCCTCCCCCTTCCACGCCCCAGGAGCAAAGGGAGGAGGAAAGGCTTGCACTCTTAAGGCAGTTATTTAAGGATGAACACAAACATTAGCTTTACTCCAGAAGCAGCAGCAGTTCTCACAGATTTCCTTCCTCAGAAGGTGGGAGATCACCTGGGCTCCTGCAGTGCAGGTTTTTGTGCCAATGGCTCAGCTTCCATGGGTTGTCTTCCCAAGAGGTTGAGGACACTACCCAGCTCTAACAGAGACCTGTCTTATTTGTACAGGTAAATCAGGAATAGAGTACTAAAACCCAAAGTGCAGAAACATGGAAGGAATTTACTAATGGATGCTATTCCATTTTTCTTTCCTGAGCATTTGCGGTGCCTGGTACCAACCTTTCTTAAGAGTGAAACTGAAGAACATTAACATGGAAAATCAGGAAAGCACAGCTGTATTCTAGAGCGATGGGCAGCTTGATGAATAGCTATTAATTTCTTAGCTTTTTGTGTGTTTTAATATGTAATTTCTTTACCTTTCTGACAAGGAAAAAACCCCACACCAATTCTGTTCTTATTGCCAACAGTTATATCCCCTCATTGCCCCAAAGCCGTCACACCCAAGCAGCCCCTTGAGGTGAGTAGCATGGCAAGAACCCATGGGCACTACTTGCCTCTCCAGAGAAGGGGACAGAGAAGCACGAAACCTTTTTTTTTTTTGTGTAGCCTATCTCTAGGGCTGATGAATCAAACCAACTGTGCTGTAAAGATCTACTCTTTTTTAGGAGAACCAATTGCCAGTTCCTCATGAAAGTAAAAATATTTTACTTGCAAAATAGAGCAGATAATTAATCCAACTTCCTGCAGTGGGATTCCCACTGTTTTTAGGTTACTTGTAGTTTTAGGCTGTTTAAAGCAAGTCCTCAGGCTGTTTGTTCAGGCCCAATGCTTGGCACAGGAAAGCCTCTCTCACATGGCGGCAGCTTTGGGTACTATGAGTGAAGGAAATGATCCAGAGGTGGGAGTTTTGAGTTCTGACTATTGAAAACCCAGTGCCTCATCTCCTTGCAATAACAGCTGCCTGTGACCACACTTGCATCAAGGTTAGGAAAAAAAGCTTATGTCTAGCAGCACAAAGCTGCAGAGCTTTTCTAGCAAAGCACCTCGTGCCTTTCCAAACACTGGTTGCCTCCATAGCCCATTTATCCTGTCAGCCACAGCCAGGCTTCTCCGTGCATGGTTCAACCTGAGCACTGACAGCACAGGGAAGGCTCATGGCTCAAGGCAGATTGACAGAGGAGCTGCCCCAAGCAGAAACACTTTCAATTCAGGGCTTCCAGGCTGACAGTTTCATTGCTATAACCTGACTGAACCAGCTGTGAGCACTGGCAGCCCAAGAAGGAGGAGTGTGGTGAGCAAGAAGAGGAGCAAGAAAAGAGCCATGCAGCACCTTCGGGCAGCTGGAGGCAGTTCAAAACCGCAGCCAAGAGCAGGGGTGACACATGTGCTGGGCAAGGGAGACACCCCAAGCTGCTCAACTTCCTGCCACCATGGAAGGGAGGCTGGTACAGAAGGGATGCTGCAATCTGGAGCCAGAGAGAGAAAGCAGACAGGGTAGCCCCTGTAGAATTTTCTGAACTGATTTACACTTTGGTGGCCAGAAGGGGCCCAAGCCAGACCAACGGGGACAGGAATGACTCCAGAAGGGCATGTTCCCTTTCTCCAGCCACTGCCAGTGCCGAGGGCAAACCTGTTTTGCAGCACAGCTGAGCTGCCTACTCCATGTGGGGTTTAGTCCTACACAGATTCACTCTCACTTGGGCAGGGCAAAGGGAAGATTTCAGACGAAACTCATGAGGTGCTGAGACCAACTGATGCCATCAGTTGGAGACCCCAGAGGCTGCAATCACCCTCAGGATCCAAGATTTCCAGAGGAAAGGTAAAAAACTGGAGGCTCTCACCTATCAGATGCCAGGAAGAATCTGCTGGAAGAGCCTGTTTTTACCACCCATAGCCCTGCAGCAGTGAGGCTTGGAGGCAGCAGGCAAATCATTGCCACCAGCTGTCCCCAGTGCCACTGCTGGGCTGTAGCAGGACATGATGTCCAAAAGCACTGGCTCCAGGCCAGCCCTTGTTCTGCAGGAAAAGCCAAGAGCACAAAAGAGAAAGAAGGGACTCATCCATCCTCTGGAGGTGGCAACAGAGGGCGGAGATGGGCAGAGAGAGTCCCAAACCCAGGAAACCTCTCCTAAGGCTTAAACACTTAGAATTCCTCTCCTCCATAATCAAAGCTAGCAAGAAAACTGTTTTGGTTGACAAAACTGCTTGTCCAAACTGCTGCAGGTCTGGACCAAGACTGCTTCTGAAAGGCCTGAAGATGTTGTCTGGAACAACTCCTGGCACGGGAGCAACGCTCTCAGCCTGGCTGCTGGCAACTACAGCTAGGGCAGAAAGCAGAGGCTGATGGCTCCAGCCCTACACCAAATGAGCCACACAGGAATTCTGTTGGAATATCCTCTTGGGGATTTTAGTTTAGGAATGGGACCCTCCCCAAAGAGATTCAAGGTGTAAAGAAACAGTGCAAGAGCAACCCTTATCAGATGCTCACAGAGAGGTCTGTGTTGTGCTTTTAAAGGAAAGTACCCATACTGCCAAAACCAGAACGTCAATTGTTTTATTTCAGGTGGCTTGCTACAAAATTCATAGTAGTCTTCATGCATAGATGACAAAAACTAAAAATCAGCGTGCATGGCACAAGGGAGATTTGTCTTTTGAAAACACCCTTTCATCTAAAAAAATTGTCGAGTTTCCCATTTTTATTTAAATCGGTTATATTAGGAAAGAAAACCCCTTCAATTGTAACATATTGGCTTCCTGATCTTTACCCTTTGCTGCTCGAATACAGAGTGCTTGCAAAGGGAAATACTAAATCAAAGGTAGCAACACATGATGTATGGCAGCTCAAAACCTGGAACAGAGAAGTTCAACTAGTTGCCATGTAATAGCCAGTTACTGCTGAGCACTGTTACTCCCTCTGCTGTCCTATACAGGTCTGGAAGCAGAAGGATGCAGTGGGAAGAGAGTTTTAAGGTATTTTCTCTGTACATGACCCAGTGGCACAGGAGATACACCAGAGCCTTTGGTGATATTAAGAAAGGCTTCATATCAGCTTTGCATGTAGCAATTGAGTCACAAACCTCTGCAGTTTTTACCTTCACTTGACATTGGTCAGTCCAAGCTGTGAGCCAAGGCTGCAGAAGCAGCAGGATCCCTGCACATGCAGTTGTTTGTGGTTGAGCCGTGCTGCCTGTCCTTTGAAGGGCAGAAGTCTATCTCCAGCAATTGCTCTCTGACTTTCAGTCAGCTCTGGTGTCAATTTGTAAGTCTCAAAACTATGCACAAACCTACACAGCAAAATAATGTAGGAGTTCCTAATGCAATCTTATTGTCCTAAAATAGAATAATGATTCTCACCCTTCACTTGCATCTCCAGTGTCTTTGTCTCTGAGACATTTCCCCACACAGAAATCCCAACACAGGATCTATATTGAGCAAGACATCCATAAACAAAAGCACACTAGGTAAACTTCAGCTATTTATCAGATTCGCTCTCTTGATGTATCCTACAAATACTGCAGAACAGAACAAAACTACACTTGTATATCTGCAATTAAAACCACCTTCCCACACACTTTTTAACTGGGTTCATGAAGAACAATAAAAATCAACAGCTGAAGACATCTTCAGATGGAGCACTAGAGAAAAATACAAGGACATTTCATGGGTTTTCCAAATGAATTCATCGGGGTAAGAAATGACCTAAAGACTAATGCCAGTAACAACTATTTCCAAAGCATCGTCTCTTCCATGATTCAGTATAAATGTGAATTTTTAAAAATTAATTTTATTAAGTCCCTGATGGTCTTACGAATTTTATGACAATATAATTAAACATTCAACTATGAACAAGAACTGTAACTAACTTACCACAAACTGTTGAGACTCAGACTAAGCATAATAAACTCAGCTCTTTTTAAGAAAGGCTTGATTTTGAATAGCTTAACTTGGAAGAAATTCCTGCTCCATCTTGCATGCTGAAACGGAGTTTTTCCGCATAATAAATAAGGCACAGCTCAAATATTCCACCCAATTCATATTTATCACAAAAACTCTTTTTTGAGGCAACCAAGAAATTTTTAATCCTCTTGTGAGATTAAAAATTTACCTGGAGGTAACTGGCTACAGCAGTGTGATGGAAACACCTTAAAGCTGATGATATGGGGGTTGTCCTCTTCTGAAACATCAGCAGCATAGAAACCTGTGTCCAATTCCCTGCTTCACAGAGCAGAAGCCTAGGCAGGCACCTGGGCAGCTCGCAGTGCAGCTCCCTGGAGGCTAAGCCCACCAGGTCCATCACACCTGTGTGGTGTCAGATGTGACAGGAAGCTCCTGCTTCGGCAATGAAGCCACTGTTGGATGAGAGGCATGGACTGACTACTGTAACACGGAGTTCCTTGGAGCCCTGGGCCCGTTTCAGCACCAACTTTCCTCAGAATGTAGGGTTGGAGGGGGTCCCCTTTGCTGCCACCATCCTGTCTCAGGCTGCTGCCTGCCAAATGGAATAGAAGCCCAGTGAGAAGTTCACAAAACACTATTCCTTAGTTAACTAAACTATGCTCTCTCCTGACAGCTTTTCCTGAAACCTTTTTAGCAAGAAGCAAAAGCTTTGATCTTTTAAAAGGTGATGCTCTGTTTACACAGCATTATGTGCTAACATATCTCCAGAGCTAAACAAAGCCATTTCTTCACTCCTAATTAAATCTGAAACAGTGCCATATTAAGATGATTCTTTTCAGGGCATTACTTCTCTTGCACAACTATCCTTTTTGAAGCATAAGATACAATACACAGAAGCCTGATGGCCCCTTTGCACGGAGGTTGGAAACATCCAGGCAGTCTGTTAGGGTGCAGAAGGAGATACTTAAAGAGATATTTTTCCTTTGTCACATGAGGCAGTTCTGAGATATACAAAATATTTTCTTGTCAACATATTGAAGACACCCTGTGGAGAGAGCACCACCACACTAGCATCAGACTACTGTCTTGGAAGAGGAGTCTTCTGTCTCACTCGAGAGGTATTTCCATGACACATAAGTACACTGAAGTCTCCAAGTTTTGTGGATCTAAACTTTGCTAGACACTGTGAAGAACATTCCAGGCGTGCCTGGAGCCCAGAAAAAACCCCAAACCAAACCCAACTTAAACTGACATTTTCTCCTTCAAACAACAGAACACTGGCTGAAACTTCTGTAGGACAGGAATCCAGCCTGCAGCTGTAAGACTTCAAGATTTATTTATTTTAAACCTTATCAACTGGTGCTGCTGAACAACTAGTGCACTTACACCAGCATTAAGGAGATAAGGTTTCAATATAGTGGTATTTGGGGGAGGCAGAATATATTTACATGAGGTATCAGCCAAATATTAAGTACTTATATCTTACCTGAAAATGATTCCTTGAAAAACAACTTATGCTTTTGAAGGCCAATGCAATTATGTATTATTTTAATCTTAATGCTAAAGGAAAACAGAAAGAGCATATTTACAATGTCAGCAGTTAAGAGAACTTTGTATTGCTATCCAGTTATGCTGTCTGCACAGCTTTTAGACCTGTATAAAAAACCCCAACCTGAATCACATTCACCTGCCAGCTGGGTGTAACCACAAGCCACAGCTGAATCAGCACAAGAGTTTCACGGATAGAGCTTAACAGCACCAGAGTGTGAACACAGTACATACCACACAGCAGTCTCATGATGCGTTCACGCTTCTACTGAAGCGCCTCAAGGCACTCGGCAAATGTGCTTACCACCTACAGTAAGAGCTGCTCCAAACTTGAAGGGCTCAGCAGGCACTGTTGTCAACCACTCTACACTGAGAGGCAGGGTATCTTGTGTTTTCCTCCTCTTGGACATACAGCAAGGTGGACATAAAAGAGGGAAGGCCCTAAGGACCACCTCTGAGATCAAAGGCCAGAAGACAGACAGCACCTCTCCCTCCCCAGTAAGTTTCAGTCCCGTGTGTCCAGGCCAGCTGGCATTGGCTTGAATTTGAGAGGGGAACATCGCTGGAGCCCACATCACTACAGTTCACTCGTGGAGAGGTTTCCGTACCTGCAACCCTCAAATTATGCAGTACTACAACAGTTTCTAATCAAACAATTTAATATCTAATTTATCACAGCAAGAAAGTAACTTGTTTTCTTTTTCACTGAACCATGGTGAAAAAAGGTCATTGTTTTATTCAGCATCATAGTTACATAACAGTTGTCTGTTTCTATTACTAGAAAGAATTTATTAAAATAGTCCTGAAAGACATCTTTTCTTTTTCCAATGATTTCAAAACTAAGCCTTTTAATGCCAATTCCACACAGTCATGGGTTTGATCGGTAGTAGCCAGTTATAGCAATTGTCAAGGCACAAGCTCAGCTCTGCACACCCGCTGCAGCTTGTTTTGGAAAAGAGATATGCCAGTTACATCTGCACTTACAAATGCATAATCCCTTCATCGTATATTGCAACAGGAGAAATTAACATTAAACACAGACTAAGAAAGGTAAAGGATTTATTTCTGATATGATTTGTAGAGTTAAATTAAAAACCTACTGAATACTTTATGAAGTAGATGAACATAACCTTAGTACCTACTTTCTAACAGTTTATTTAATGGTTGGAAGTGTACAACATGAAGTAGGCCTCACGTTTAATATTGTTCAATTTTGCTTATTGTTAGATGAAATTAAAACACAGTAGCCATCCCTTTAGACTATGGTGCAACACTGATCATGTGCCTTGATAGGTAGGAAAAATGATTAATTAAATAAATGATGATGACATAACATGTAGGGAAGACTTTGGATTGTCTATTTTAAATGTCAACATAATAGGCAAGTAAGAATAGAACTTCATTTTAAGTGCACTTCCACATGCTTTGTTTATAATATAGCAAAAACTTCCTATCTTTTTTCCAGACACTTCACTCCCTACTCTAAAGCTGTTTAGTTGAAAATGCACTTTCCCCAGTAAACTTTTTTAAAAAAAGAAACTAAAATTTCTACCCTTTCATATGCTAAGAAATGTTTCCTAATTAAAAACACAGTTTATTACAAGACATGTGAAGACAACATATAGTGAAATGAATTTTAATTGTTGTGCTGTGACTAAAGTAAAGTTCTCAAGGCTGCAATTTAACATTCCAAGTTCTCCCTTCCATCTTTATTGATTCTTAAGATTTTGCACAGAAACTCTTTGGGGGCTAGAACAGCAGTAATTGCATCACACTGTTTTTCAAGACTTCAAGTTTCAAAAGCAAACTCTTCAAAAAGTACAGTTCTTGATTTGATTAGATACAGGGACAAAAATATAGCACATACTTGAAGGTTACATGGTCTACAAATGATGGCAATATTTTCCTTGGGAGAGTACAGTTTGTTTTCTTGTAAATACTCAAAAAGGCTCAACTTCAAGCAGTAATAAACACAAGCAAAAGTGATTTAACCCTTAAAATAAATATTCAGGAAAACCTCTCTGTACATACAAGTGAAAGAATATGTAACACTTTCACGCTAAAAGAAAAAATAAAGATTTTGTTCATATAAGCAGCTGAAATCTGCTGTTCCAGCCCAATGTCCCTGGTAAAGAAGGGAGGCACAAACACAGGTGACTACTGTAGCTCACTATCTTATGGCCTTTTTGGACAGGGACATCATCACCATCATTTTTTAATCCCTTTTGTTATACTTATTACAGCATGCCAAATCCTTTGGCATATGTGATGGCCTTCAATAATCTTTCTTTAAGCTTTTCTTTGCTTGAGTACTCCGGAAGCAAAAGTACATTAAAGCATGTGTGAGATGTAGGTAACCTGCGGGACAAAAAAATACAAGAATTCAGATCTTGGAACATGCAAAAGAAATACATCTCTAGTTTACAAGTCCAAAGATAATGAATTTGAAGGAAATAAATTTTTCGTATAGACCCAACTTTCAGATTTAAATAGGTTAATAATTTAAAAGCACAGAATTCACTTCCATTTATAAAAAAACAAGCAAAATGTAGATTTTTTTTTTTTTTTACCTCTCTGTATCTGGGCCATTTTTGGCTATGATCATCTTTAACTTTCCAAGTCCTCCCACAGGGGCTCTGTCTGTGCCTGTTGTAAACTGTAAGAATAGTCTTTTCTGTTCATCTGTAAATGAATGGACTATTTCCCAGAATTCCCTATCAAAGAAGAAATCAAAAAGTAAATAAACTGTAAACTTCCTTTGTTATAAGTAAGAATTTCAAAAGTAATTGAGCTTTGAAGGTGCAATAACAATTCTAATCACTCTTAACATCAAGTTTAGAAGTTGCATTCATAAACCAAAACTCTGAGAATGTATTTACCAATAAATGAGATTCAGAAATAGAAATCAGAAATATTCCTAAACACTGCAGTTTAATTGTCTTGAAACACTGATTTAGCTGTAGATATTTTATATTATTCCTATTTCCTAAGGAATTATACTGATTCAACAACACTTATAGCATCTCCTCTTCTCTACTGACAATACTTGAGAAAAGTGAAATTACACGTAAGACATTTGCATCTCCAGGACTACAAAAATACTAAATCTTACAATATTAAATTCATTATGAAGGAACAAGCAGATGAAGTGCTTTTTATCTTTACAAAATCAGAAAAAAATTACCTAATAATAAGAGAGTCTCTTGTATAGCCACCATCATATTCTGTAGTTTCTTCTAGTGCTTGAAAATCTAAATTCTGTAAGAAGATGATATTTTTAAAGATGACCACTAATTACATACTCAGGATCAAAGAAAAAGCTCCACTCCCTAGTGTATATTCAAAGTTCTTACCCTACTTCCACAAATAAGTAATTCAATTTCCTCTGGTCTAAATAAATATTTCAAAGGAGATTCATTGGTCACCATGTGGAATCCTCTCCGAAAGGCCTTGAACTGTTTTTCTACTGATTTATTGAGTATGTAGTCAGCATACAGATTGACAAATTCCTGTATGGAAATAAACATCAAAAAACCTTAGTGCTTCAACACATGCCACTTGAAGTACCTCCCAGAAATACAAGACGCCAAAATACATAATTCTGTAATTCTATGCAAATTATCTGAGCTCAGCTTTTATTCAGCAACACAAAAGAACAAATCACAAATATTGCTCAAACAAGTCAAACATCCCACCCAGAAGCTATGTATCCATGTATCAATGCTCTCTTTAAGAGAAGCCTTTTCTATTCACAACCACACTATAATGTGTTTTATAATTGCTATAATGTACTATAGCAATTTTAAAAGACTTTTAAACTTAAAAATTGTGAGACCAAACTTTTATAGGGTTCTACATAATTCTACAGTATACGAAAGAGTATACAGTTTATCAAAGAATTACAGATTCTGTTTAAAAAGCTGAGTGTACCTTTCTGTTTTCATTCGTAATAGGAATTTTATCACCGTTTTCCTTTAAATCATGCATCATTGGATTGCCAAAGAGATCCGTGTGAGAGATTTGAAATGTTATCATCATATCATCTTCCACACTTCCTTCATACTCTAGTAAGTCTCTCAAACTCTGATACAGAACCTAACAGAATAAGAAAAACATGTCTGTCAAAATAAGCTTCGATAGATTCCACTGAGTAATACAAGAAGACATGAGACCACTGGCCTAGAAAAAGGGATGTTATATTCTATGACACAAGTCACTTAAAAATCTCCCATAGCAGTCCAAACAATTGTTTATTAAGCTCAGTATCTGTAAAGAGAAACAGCAGAAGATATTAAGATAAAAAAGAAACATGGCCATCAGTGATAACTCCCTTAAAAGAGCCTTTTAGTACCCACCAATGTTCAAAAATGCAATGGTCAAACCGGCAGTTTAAGAGCCTTTAATAACCTCTTCTTCTTTTAAGTCTTTTGAACCTGTCTTAAGGCATCCCGAATATATTACACTAGTGAGGGGAACATTTATGAGTTAAAAATCAAAAAAACTCCTGTCTTTTATATCAGAAAACATTCATACAATAGGCTTTCATCTTCTACTTCTTATTTAAAACCCAAACTAACTAAGAAGCAATCCTGAAGCAACACAGCTGGGGCAGTCTTTAATGTAAGACATTTATGTACCAAAAATAAAAATTTACAAGTCAGTTCAGAATTTACTAAGTGGAATCTGAAACTACCTGCAAGAGTTTGCTCTATTCAAAGGAGGAACCAGCCTTCCTCCCTGTTATGCCTTAGGAAAAGCCCAAGACTTTCTTGGAAATCAAAGACTATGCAGCAAAGGAACAATTATTTGGCTGCAATAGAGGTGTAGGGGCTAAAGAATACAAAGCGAAGGTGAAAGTGACAACTGCGTGCAACTGTATTTTTATAGTGAAGTAGAAAAAATAAATTTCCCCCCGATGTTTTAATTGAAACATGAAAGTTAACATGTAAGCCTCAACCTCTCACTATCTGTGTGTTTTTGATTCTTTCACATCCTTTAAAAAGGACCTTGCACTGAAAATCACTGGACTGGGAACCAATCGCGGTGAGGGCTGGTGAACATCCTACTCTCCATGCTCTACAGCATTCAAAAAAGCCTTGGGAGGCTTGACTACTGTGAATTTCATTTTAGATTTGAGAAGTGAAAACTCAAAGCTCTGAAGTGTTTAAGTCATGAGAACACAAAGAGTTAAAAAAGGATTATTTAAAAAGAAATCAGCGTAGGTGTTAGAGGAGAAATGTAAGTGCAGGGGAGAAAAACTAGGAAATGCCCTGACTGCCCTGTTCTGTAGAAATACATTCACTTTGTTGTTGGTCACAGAAAGTTTTGAGCATGTGATAAAAGTTAGAGGAAACTCAGGGCACTATTTCTCAACATCATTATACAGAGAAACTGGTCAAATCTGGCATGCTGTTGTATGTAGCCATCCAAAGCAGACCAGATAATGTATTTTTTGATTACACATGCCCCATTTTTAAAAATGAAAGCCAAGTTCTTTCTAGACAGTATCATTTTACTAACCTTTTTTGAAAAGATGAAGATTTTGTAAAACTGCTTCTAAAAGGGAAGTGTTTCGTAGTTTGAAACAAAATGAAGCTTGCTGACAACTCCTACCAGCAACATGAGGGGAAGCCACTGGTGATCTCTGATTGCAGGTGGAGCACACCAAGACATCCTGCACACACACTTGTGTGCTCTATCTAATAAAGCACATGTACAGCTCAGTGCTTGTGTACAGCCACTGGCTGGGAATGGGCATGGGAAGATGGACAGTGATCACTGCTCTGATAGGGATATTCATTAACTGTAGGGATATTCATAAACTGCTTCATCTGTCTCTTGCTTTAGACAAAAACCAGGAAAAACATCACGCCTTTGCATGTTTACTCTTACTTGTACTTTTTTTTGATAGAGATTTACCACTACAAGTAGCTATAAACAGCCCAATTTTAAAAGTCTCTTTGGGAAGAGACATGCTTGTTTATGCTTAATAATTCTTACTCACATTTAGGAGTTTATGTAGTAAAAAAAATAAAGCTTTATTGATACTGAGCCCTATTCACTGACGTTACAATTTTGCCTCCTCCAAACCAAACGTAGCAAGAAGTTTTATTGCTTATGAATTCATTTAAACAAATACAGACTCTTAACATAAGTCACTGGTTATTTCACTCTCACTTCTGACAGTGGTCTTGTGTTTAACTGAACTATAGATTAAATTACTGCATGGAAAATGCACTATTAAACTTGGAGAACATAATGAACTTACAGGATGAGAGTCTGCCAGATCACGGAAAGTTCCTTTTTTGCCCATTAGCTTTCTGTAGACAACCATGGGGAAATGTACATCCAGTATACAGTTGTTGTAAATAGCCAGTCCCAGTACTATGCCAATCAGGGTAAACTGACCCTCCGTTTCAAAAGAGGACGGATTAAACCAAAACAGTTTTGTAGACTCATCATATGTGAACATCCCTGTTAAAAAAAATAATAATAATTAAAAAAAGTTGAACACTTATGGTTACAACTCAATAAAAATGGCACATAAAATGTACCATTATAAACTCATTTGCACTAGCATTTAAGACATGTTTAACTTAGCATTATACTGAATTGAATGGCAAAGAGAAACTACTTACCTTAGGGTGACTGGAACTGCTCAAAACACTCTTACTCACATCACCACTAGAAGTGTGCAAGAGATATTGTGATACAACATTCTGCAAAACTCAATGAAGCTGCATGTACACAAGCTTTCATCCCCTCCACTACTGAGGAACCAGCAGCACACTGACAACAGCGATTGTGACTTTGATTAATACAGCAGTACGGGAAAAGAACACAGTCAAAAACGGGGATGAAACAATCCTGAAAGACTCTAATTACTAAAAAGTGACAACCTTTCCTCAAAGGCCAGTTCCAGCAAAGGAACAGACTAGATGCAGCCCTATTACTTAATTAGAAGGTATGATGACCGAGCAGGGATTGACCATCACACATGATTTTAGAGTTAGATACCCAACAGATTTGTTTGCTTGTTTCAAGGACCATTGTTACTGCAGCTACATCCTACACACATCTTAACTTGAGGGGAAAATGGACCGTGGCCTCACAAGAAGGGGCTGCAATTTTAACAGCTTGTCACTGTCTTAAGAGAGTGCTTTAGCTTCTCTCATTCAGTTCACTATTTGACCAACTTCCTGCCCAGCTCATGAGCTGAGCACTGAAGACTTGAACGAACAGCTGAACTGGCACATGCCAGAAGCTGCAGGGAGAAAATGTGAAGACGAGACAGGCAGAGTTCCTTACCCTTTTGGCTGTGGCAAGACACAAGATAGCTCGTTTATGAAACTGGAGTGTATGGGCTAAAAATTATTTAAATGAAATCCACAATAAAATCCATTGCTTACCTGACTAGATACTGAAGTAAGATAAATGCAAACAGCACAGACTTAAGGTGAAAGAGAGACCACCCTGGACAGGTGCAGTCCCAATCACCTGTTGCTTGTACAACTGTCATGATTTTTGGGCAGAGCCTAAGAAAAACTGCCCCAGGCTCCTTATTCTCAACACACCGTAAGTCAGATCCATGTGGTGAAGAATATAAACTACATTTGCCACAAGCTTTTATCTTGTCAGGTCTTAAAAGATATGCCTGTTTACAACTTATGCAGATATACAAACTGATTACAAAGCCACATGAACACAAGCTTACTCTTAAGACTGAAAATATCATCTTCAGTCAAGAGATAAAGACTCTTTCCTCATTTCATGTAAGGCAATAAACTGCAAGCTCATTCAAAGACTCTGGCTATTCCCCAGAATGGATTATGTATCTCAGTAAGTGACTAGGGCTGGGTCAGCCATTAGGAGAGCACACAAATAACAGACTGACCCATCAGATAAGGCAACTGGAAATCTGAAATGGACAAGCAACTCAGGCATATATATGCCAAACATTATATAGAATGCTGTATGCCATTTTTTTGAACAGACTGAGATGACTTCTGGATTACTGGTAGGTAAAGTAATGGCTTGAACTTCTTGGAATATGACGTAAACATTAAACTGTTGAAACAAACAACTCCAGCAAATGTCTAATAATGAAGGATCAACAGTTTACCCAGATCCACATCTGGAAACACTTTAAGGTGACATACAGTATTTTACTCCTTTACCAAAGTTAAGACGACAGTACATTAAAACCATAATGAAACACCAGAAGAAACTGGAATCTGCAAGAAGGGGAAAACAATTGCCCTTGAAGTCATATGAAGTTATCACTTCTTCCCCTTTACCAGTATTTTTTCTGAGTTATTGCCTCCTTTGAGTAAAACTTTTAGGTAGTTTAATAGAGAAATACTTGAAAGAAACTATAACAAAAATATACATCTCTTCAAATACATCTATTAGAGAACAGAAATTTTAAATTCCACTTAAAGGAACTCCTTTGTTTTCTCAGATAAAGAAAGCTTTTATAAATCAACAGAAGTCACACTTGGTATATCTGGTACATACATGAACTGCTATACTGCAATGCACATATATACATATATATA
>WAAE01010795.1:0-18617 GCA_013400495.1 Nicator chloris
AGAGAGATATCATTTGTGGTAGCATTAGGGGCTACCACAGTCTCCTCGTCCAGATTGTGAAAAACAAGGTTCACTTTGCTGGTAAAATTTAATAAAGTTTAATAAAAAGACAATAGAACAGAAATAAAGTAAAGGGTTAAATGGCTGGGTGCTTAGCATTCAGCCAAGAGCACACCTACTTACTATCTTCAAAGAAATTCCTTGAATACCTTTTCTGTTACATCAGCCTGTTGCATATTCATAGACTATTATGCATATTCATATTTTTCAGAGACTTGTTTAGCATGGCCACTCCTTGGGTCCACCTTTTTAGCGCATGTGTGTTTCTTTGCTGTGGTTTTATTATCACCTTCAGTTTGGGCTGTGGTCCATACTTTCTTCAGATGGCAGGTGCTGATAGTTTGTCAACAATATCAGCAGCAGGGGTCCTCTTCACATGTTCATTGGATGTTATCCCAACCAAACAGACAGTTCAATTACAAGCATAACTATATATCAGCTATCCCACTATCATGTCTAAGCAAAAATATAAAAACTATATCCTTACAGCAGAGTTATTTTATCATTATACATATAGCATTCATCTTAATATTTGCAAAAAGCCAATAATATAATCTGTATTTATGACAAGATCATAAAAAAAATAACAGAACTGGGCCCAGTACTGATTCTTGGGGAACCCCACTAGTGACTGTCCACCAACTGGATTATCTCCATTCCTCACCACTCTCTTGGCCTGGCCATCCAGCCAGTTCTTAAACTGAGAAAAGAGTGCACCTGTCCAAGTCATGGGCTGCCAGCTTTTCCAGGAGAATGCTGTGGCAGACAGTATCAAATCTCTGCTAAAGTCCAGGTAGGCAACATCCACAGCCTTTCCTTCATCCACTAAGCAGGTCACCTGGTCATAAAAGGAGATCAGGTTGGTCAGGTGGGACCTGCCTTTCCTAAAGCCATGCTGGGTGGGCCTGATCCCTTGGTTGTCCTGTATGTGCCTGTGTGATCACACTCAAGATAATCTCTTCCATAATGTTAGAGGTTAGGATTTTTCCTTTTTTTTTTTCTTTCTCCAGGAATTTTCTCCCATTTGTTGCCTAAGAGATGATAATGACAATACTTGAGAGACAAAAGATGTGACTGGGAGGAGGAGGAGAGGGAAGGGTGCAGTTTGCTACCATCTCTTAGCTGGGGGGCTTTCTCTTGGGAAGTGCAGACATACTGCAAGATTTTGGCTGGGAGGTCAGGGGCTGGGCTCAACTCCTCGCTCTCTGCCTCTCTTTCTCTGTGTCTCCCGGGATCAGAGTGGAGACGGGGTTTGGTGCCAGACTTGCTGCCCAGAGGATTTGCTGCCACTGCAGAGCTTTTGTCCTGCACTTCTTTTCCTTATCATGGGTGAGCCTTTGGTCATAAGAGCAGCTGTTAAACTGGGACCTTTCAACACCTGACCTCACTGAGAAGGGGACTCTGACCCCCTCCCCCTCTCTGGAGGGAGTGTCTCGTTTATGCTTGCATCAGCTGCTTGCAGAAGCCATCTATTGCTGCCCAGCCCCACTGCTTTCTGCCCCTGCTTCAGGCTTTTTTGCTACACTTTAACCTGACACCCCGCAGGTCCTGGCACGGCTTCCAAGTTTTGCTACACTTTGTTTGCCACCCTAGGTGTGCTCGCCTCTGCTGTACCAGCCTACAGCTCTGAGGTTCCGGATACAGTCCATTTCATGACCTGCACGGGCACTGAGACTGGCTGCTTCCTGTGAGTTTGCAAAGAAAGCCCATTTTCTCTCTCTTCCTCTGGCTGAGCCACGATTACCATGTGGAGAGGCGGCTGAGCTCACACCACAGTGTGCCCTGCAGCCACGTGGGAATCATCACACCTGCCCTGCCCTGTTTGGGAGCCAACAGCACCCCTGCTAGCTGTGGCCATAACTACACCAAAGGAGAAAGTGCTTGACAGCTGAGAGAAGGCTGTTACTGGGGCTCTGTTTTTTGTTTCTTTGTTGTTGTTGCTGCTGTTGTTGTCTGTCTTGTTATATATTGTCCTGGGTTTGCCTTAACTGAATTTTTGGTGAAGAGGAAAAATGTCAGCCAAGGAAATGATTTTCCCTGCAAGAAAGATTACAGCTTTCTCTGTGTCTGACAGAACCAAGACCTAGCTGGCTCTGAAAATTGGCACAGAACTAAGGCAATTAGAGAAGCTGGACATGCCTCTATAAATCATATTAAAGAACAAAAAAATCACGGAAAGCTCTCTCTTACTTCCTACTCTGCAAACGAGGGAGGGCCAGCCCAGCCCTCCTCCCTTCCTGGCAGGGCCGAGCCAGGGCCCGCTGGGCCCCAAGCCAACCTGGGCCGGGCCACGGTGTGGCTGCTAAAATCCTACTGCTGTTAAGCCCCACTGGCAGTCATCGGGCCAGGCCAGTTCTGCTGGGCTCCGGGCCGGGCCCCGTTCCAGCCGCAAGCCACCAAGTCATCCTGCTGGGGGCTATCCTGGTGCCACGAAACACCATGTGGCTGTTATAAATATGAGGGTTAATTCATGCCGGACCTCCTTTTCATTGTATATAACTAATATTTTATAAGATCATAGCTTTGTCTGAGCCTTTTACGGGAAGTCTGTCTTCAGCGGGGAGCCTGGAAACCTCGCTCAAGTCACAACATTTGCATCTGAAGAAACAATGGGACATCACAAGTTTCGGGAGGAGATTGTGGCCAATGACCGATGCTTAACGCGTGATCGTTATCATTCGATAAAGATAAGCTTGTCAGCCTCCACCCGAACTCACATCTAAAAATGAATTAAGGAATCATCACCCCCGATAAACCTATTCAACAGCTCCGGAAACTGATATTCAGTCCTTTCAGCAACTCCGGAGACCAGCATTCTACAACTATGGATTTCATCTACACCAGAAAGAAAGACTTTTGTTCCTATTGCGGACCCAAGCCTAAGGGCAATTTTTGGGTATAAGAACCGGGGTGCTGGCACGTCAAATCCGTGGACAGAGAGTTGGCGAGTGAGAGGGCTGCTCTGTTCACCAGTGCCAAATTCCTAGGCTTTGGTACTTTATCCGTTGACTGTGGTTTTTTTCCAAATTTTCTGTAATCAATAAAATTCTATTTTTTATTTTAATTCGGCTGGTTTGGCTTCTTATCTATAACACGGCCAAGACCAAAGGTGCCTCTGTAGTCTGCGCAGGAAGTGGCCCCGCAGCTAAAACTGAGAGCAGCTGGGGCCGGAAAAGAGCCATGAGGCCAGAGTGGCCGCCGCCATCCTAACCCAGTGTCATAGTTTGAATCAAGAAGTTGTGTTTCAGGAAGTTACGTCTGAGTGAACACACACAGGCAAAGGGTTAAATGAAGGAGATTTTCAAGAAGTGCCCTCTTTTGCCTCTGGCCATCAAGAAAGTAACAAAGCCGTGCCGTGGCCATAGGCAGGAGGGGCCAGGCCTCGCAGTCTCTGTCTCCCCCAAGAGAGGGGGGGGCAGGCTGCCAGAGGGGCCTGGCCCGACCCCGCGGCCCACAGGAGCCCAGAGGAGAGAGCCTGAGTAGATCAGCTCCTAGCCACCCTCCCCCACCTAAGAGTGTAAGAAGGAGAAGTGGCAAAGCATAGCCAAGTAACAGAGAGCCCTTCTTTTCCTCCCCCCTCTCCCTGCTGCCAGCGGGGAAAGAGAAAAAGAAAGTAAAGAGAAGCTTAGCTGCAACAGTAATAGCAACCAAGCAAGCAGGCCCCGGGCAGTGTCCCGATGTAAGAGAGGCCCGCATAGAAGCCTAAAAAGGTCCCAGGGGCCTCAGCCAGCAAGGTGAGGCAGGGCCTCAGTTTCTCCTCAAGCCCCCAGTCTCCATAGTCCCAGCGCAGCCAGCGAGAAGTCCAGAAGGGTCCCAAGGGCCCCGGCCAGCAAGGTGGGGTGGGGCCTCAGGTTTCCCTCAGGCCCCCGGTCTCCACAGCCGCAGCTTTAAGATGTAACATCATAGACTACTGCAAAAAAACTAAGACAAAGATTTAACCCCTTCCCATCTTCAGAAAAATACTACTAAAGAAAGAGAGACAGCAAAAAAATTTCATAGAAAAAATAGACTATTTCTTAGTAGTTTTAGAAAATGCTATTCTAGTTAGTGTAGACTAAGAGAATCTTCACTAAATACTAAATAAGCATTTTAAATAGTACCCCAAAAAGGCTGAGAGATAGACACGTACAGCATTTGCAAGCAGCTGTAAGTTTAAAAAATCTGACATGAAAGCCACCAAGAAGACAGTTTTCCTAGTAATAATTGTGAGGCATAGATTGCGTCTAAGAATTAAGTTTAGATTGTTAAGAAAGAAAGAAGATGCTATTTGACATTTCCATAGTTTTTTCCTTTTCTCTTTGTGTGTGTGTAAATAAACTATTTTTGTAACTCATAAGTTTAAAGTTGTTTTGCCTTTGTTCTACCCTAGTCATATTCTCACAAATGAGCAAATAGTCAAACCAGAACACCCAGCCAGTGAGAGACTTTGCGTGCCTGTCTGCTTCTAATCTGCCGCACTGCAGACAAAAGGACAGAAAACAGCAGCCAGCACAGCTTGTGCAGTGCCGGTGGAGACCACATGATTGGGGCAAGAAGCACAGTGAGCGATTTTCCCCGATGCAGGGCCTGGACGAGATTAACTCTTTCAGTGCTGCTGCGAATAACTATGCAGCCACCGCTACCCAGCAGGGATCCCATGACCAACAGCAAGAGGCAGAGCACGCAATTCTCTGATGCAGGGCTCAAGCAAGATTAACCCTTTCAAAACTGTAAGTCAATGGGAGGGATTTTCAAGTGCAAACAGTTTTTTTCAGAGTGGACTCTTAGCCGTGAACTTAAAACCACAAAGAAACTGCTTCCTGTGGCATTGCAAAAGAGACTCCTATCCCTAAACGAAATGAAGACAGATTCTTTTTAGAAGTGGTAAACTGACTCAAAATCCCAAGTTTTGTCTCTTTGCATTGTCAATAGAGAAGAAAGAAGGGCTGGAGAGAGAAAAGTGTTCTAAAAGTTTATTTAGTTCTTATCATTCTTCTTTTAATTCTGTTAAAAAACAATTCTTTATACTCTTTAAAGCTTTGAGCCTGCTTTGCCCTTTCTTCTAATCCTTATCCCACAGAAAAAAATGAGTAAATAATTTTAGTGGCTGCACTGGCATTTGGCCAGCGCTCAACCCACTTACATTCATTAGTGCGTTGGCCAAAAAATTGAACCAAACCCACTACATATATATATATTCCAGTAAAGAACTGTTATTCCTTTCCCCATATCTTTGTCTGACAGCCCCATTATTTCAAAGTTATAATAATTTGGAGGGAAGGGGGTCATATTTTCCATTCCAAGGGAGGTTCCTGCCTTCCTTGGCAGGCACCTGTCCTTTAAACCAGGAAACATAACCTTCCCAGGCACTGAAGTCAGGCTGACAGGCCTATAATTCCCCAGATTCTCCTTCCACCAGTTCCCGCAGTACCCTTGGGTGGGTCCCATCTGGTCCCATAGATTTGTGTGTGTCTAAGTGGCTCAGTAGGTCACTAGCTGCCTTCTCCTGGATTACAGGGGGGTCCATTCTGCTCCTCATCCCTGTCTACCAGCTCAGGGGGCCAGTTGCCCTGAGGATAACCAGCCTTACTGTTGAAGACTGAGGCAAAGAAGGCATTAAGTATCTCAGACTTTTCCTTGTCTTTGGGTCCCCCCTGCATCCAATACAGAATGGAAGTTTTCCTTGGCCCTACTTTTGTTGTCAATGCATTTATAAAAATACTATTTATTATCCTTTAAGGTAGTGGCCAGATAAAGTTCTTATTGAGTTTTGCCTTTCTAATTTTCTCTCTACATGACATAACAACATCTTTAAACATTTCCTGAGTTGCCTTCCCCTTTTTCCAAAGGTCATAAACCCTCTTTTTTTCCCTGAGTTCCTGCAAAAGCTCCCTGTTCACCCAGGCCGGGCTTCTTCCCCTCTGGCTTGTCTTTAAGCACATAGGGACAGCCAGTTCCTGCACCTTCAAGATTCCCTTCTTAAAGAATATCCAGCCTTCCTGGGCCCCTTTGTTTTGAAGGGCATTTTCCCAAGGAACTCTCCAAACCAGTGTCCTGAATAGGCCAAAGTCCACCCTCCTGCAGTCCAGGGTAGAGGTTTTGTTGATGCCTCTTCTTACTTCACCACATTGAAAACTCTATAATTTTGTGGTTGCTGTACCCAAGACAGCTCCAACCACCACATCTTCCACCAGCCCTTCTCTGTTTGCAAACAGCAGGTCTAGCAGGGCCCCACCCCTGGTAGGATTGCTTCTCGAATTGTTCATCCACCTCTTCATCGTGGTTGAGTGGTCTATAACAGACTCCCACCAGGATCTCTGCCTTGTTGGTCTTCCCCCTGATTCTCACCCATAGGCACTCAACCTTATCATCACTATCCTTGAGCTCTATACAGTCAAACCACTCCCTAATATACAGAGCCACTCCACCACCTCTCCTTCCTTGCCTGTCCCTTAGGAAAAACTTGGAGCCATCCATTGCAGCACTCCAGTCACAAGTCATCCCACCACGTTTCTGTGATGGCAATTACATCATACCTTTCTTGCTGCACAGTGGCCTCCAGCTCCTCCTGTTTGTTACACATATTGTGTGTGTTGGTGCAGATGTACTTCAGCTGGGCTGTGGATTTTGCCCCAAATGGCATGCCACCCCCCAGGCTCACCTGTAGTGAGCCTGGTCTCATCTCCTTCCCCCCTCAAACCTAATTTAAAGCCCTCTCAATCAGCCCTGTCAACTCATGGACTAGAATCCTTTTGCCCCTTTTAGACAGGTGAACCCCACTGGACTCCTGCATGCCTGATGCCAAGTTAACCACCCTATGATCAAAAAAGCCAAAATTCCACTGATGGCACCAGTTTTTAAGCAACATATAGATCACATGGGTTTTCCTGTTCTTTCAGCATTCATCCCTGGTACTGAAGGAATCAAGGAAAACACCTGTTCTGTTCCTTCAACCAAGAGACCCAGTGCCTTGTAGCCTTTTTGGTTACCCTGGTACTTCTCTCATCAGCCTGGACAACCAGCAGTGAGTAGTAATCAGTGGGCCAAATTAGTCCAGGGATACTCCTGGTAATATCCCTAATCTGGGCACCAGGAGGGTTACAATCACAACCGGCAGGGGTGCTGGCAGGCTCCCGGTGGGCAGGGAAGGTGCAATGATTCACCCGCGGCTGCACTGCAAGTTCGGAGACTTCTCCACATGGTTACTGGGGGCTTGGCTGAGATGGGAAGTCACGGGTGGTAGCTGGTTGTGATTGTCCCGTACAGGGACACCCCACACGTTGGGTCTGGACCCCCCTGCATCCCTCTCCCCGCAACCGGCCAGGAAACAAAAAAGGATTAAGCAGACTTGCAGTGCAGGAACGCTGCAGCAGACCGGGATCTGAGAGTCCAACACACAGGAGTGGCTGCGGGAACACATCGTGGGCAGAGGGTCCAGCGAGAGCCAGTCCCAATGTTTTGGCACCACACACGCTGGTTCTGGGCTCCGAGAGGTTAGGCGGCAGGGAAACAGGCAAACATCTGCTTCCGCCCCCAAATCCAGAAACCCGACTCCACAATAAACTAGCCAAACCTCCGGGGTACTCCCCTCACTGTTTTTTCTCGTGGTATCACCCGTTACTGCTCCTAGCCAGGGCCATTTAAATGGAATGTTGCGACACCCAGCTACATCTTTTGTTTCCTAATTGCCCCATTTGTCTCTTAGGCAATGCCTTCCCTCCACATTGTCCTTCTTCCAGGCAACAGATGGGAAAAAATTCACTGAAAAAACCAAACCCTGTAGTTACAGGATTTGGGACATCAGGGAAAAGTAACGACACAGTCTCCATCCTCAGAAGGCAAATCTCTGTCTTTATTAGATGTCCTGGTTTAGGGCAAATTTGGGAGGAAATTTCCAAATAGGATCTTCTGGGAAGTAAGCCCAAAACAGCCCCTCCCTCTCAGTTGGTTCGGGAATAAACTTCCTCTGAGAAAAGTGGAAAAAACTATTTATTTAACAAACAAAAACCCACAAGCATTAACAATTGAATAATATGAAACAATAAAACCTCTCGCCGCTCCAAAAGGGATGGACAGAATGAAAGTGTCCTTGCCGTGGGTGTGCTCAGCTCTCCCTCAGTCTCTCTCTCAGGGGGGGCCAGGCCCCGGTGGGCCGCAGGTGCCTCTCTGGTCTTCTCAGTCCAGGGCAGGGCAGATTTCAGTCCCAATGAAAAGGCAAAGACTCTGTCCAAGAACTTTCCTGCTTTAATTAGCCAAAAACCAATTAAAAGGGAAAAAGGAGAAAGGAAAAAAAACTCCGTCCGTCTGTCCAAAGACAGCACCGTCCGAGCCAGGGAAAAAGGAATGTGGAGGAGTCAGAGCAGTTTCTCCAAACAAACTGCGCGCTCCTTCCCTCTTTGCTCTAGCCTTAAAGGTACAGAACATAATATCTACACAAACAGAGCAGACAATTTGGGGATACAAGCATCATAAAGTCATCCTAGGACATCCTAGGAAACACATTCTTTTATAGACGGTTACGAGAAAAGAGACATGATTGGACACTCAGAACAACACCCCTTGAACATTTTTACAAGTAAACAAGTTAGAAAAACAACTATTGCAACGACTATTTTTCACCTTCAAGGATTGTTTTTAAATTCCTCCTCACACTTCTCAGGAAAGCGTGAGAGAGTTATTTGACTCAATTTCCCATCATGCCTTCTGCCTGATCTCTCGCATTCAGCATCCACAAAACCCAGAACAGGTAGCCTGGGAGTAATACAGAGAGATTGTCTGAGATTACGGGGATGTGGTTAGGAAAGCTAAAGCACTGGCAGAAGTAAATCTGGACAAGGACATCAAGGGTAACAAAAAGAGCTTCTTTAGGTACATCAGTAATAAAAGAAAGACCAGGGAAAAATGTGGGTCCTCTCAGGAAGGATATGGGAGACCTGGTTACCCAGGACATGGAGAAGGCTGAGGTATTCAATGACTTTTTTTCCTCAGTCTTCACCAGCAATTGGTCCAGACACACCACCCAAGTTGCAGAAGGTAAAAGCAGGGATTGGAGGAATGAATAACTGGCCGCTGCAGGAGAAGACCAGGTTAAAACCATTTCAGGAAACTGAAGGTGCACAAGTCCATTGGGCCTGATGAGATACATCCACTGGTCCTGAGGGATCTGGCCGAGGAAGTGGCTAAACCACTATCCATCATATTTAAGAAGTCATGGCAGTCCAGTGAAGTTCCTACTGACTGGAAAAGGGGAAACATAACTCCCATTTTCAAAAAGAGAAATAAGGAAGACCCAGGAAGTACAGGCCAGTCAGACTCATCTCAGTGCCTGACAAGATCATGGAGCAGATCCTCCTGGAAACTATGCTAAGGCACATGCGAAATAAGGAGGGGATTGGTGAAAAACAACATTGTAAGAAATAGACTCAGATGTGTTTCTAGGCCAGGGGTGTGCGGAGCCCCGTGCCCAGCGTGTGCTGCCCCCCCTGTGGCCCTTGCGGGGCGGATGGCAGCCGCGCGATGCGGTGGCCGCACGATGCGGTGGCCGCACTGAGAGCCGCCGGGACAGGAGGCGGCAGTGGTCAGGCCCCGCACCCTGCCCCGCGTTTCGCCCCCCCACCCCGGGGCTGGGCCCGGTGTTGCTGCCAGGGGCACCGACGGACCCCGGCTCGCCCCCAGTGCTGATCTTGGCCAGGGCTACTGCAGGCGCGGGGGGGGCCGGGGCACGCGGGGCCAGCAGTGCCCAAGCTGTGCCCGAGCCGTGCCCACTGGCGCTGCGGCCCAGACCCGTACGGCTAGTAGTGTGGAGCCGCTGCTGTGTCGCCGCGGTCCCTCTGCCACCACCCTCAGTGCTGGTGCCGGCCATGCCTGCGCCCGCTGGGGCTGCGGCCGCGGGCCGGGTGGCTCGGCAGCGTGAACTGGCGAGGCTTTGGCGGCAGCCGCGTCGGGAGGCCCAGCGCCGGCGTGGGGTGGCCCGTGGTGTTTCACAACTTGGCTAATGGGGAAAGGGACCAATCTGGGAAAGGATCCAAAACTGACCAACCAGGGAAAGGGAAAACCAGGAACAAGGGAAATAACCAATAGGGTATGAAACATTAACATAGAACTGCAAAGGCCCATGGGTTGAAGTACTTTTGCTTATCTTGCGCTATAAGGAAATCTCTCAAAGTGACTCCCCAAAGGAGAATGACTGCTAACCGAGGCAGCCTAGGGGCTGCACACTCTCCAAGGGAGTGAATTGTGCCCTGGGGATGATCTAGGGACCACCACAGGACTTCACGAATACAGATTCCTGGACGGCTGCTATTTGTGAGCATTGAAGCCATAAGAGAACTGTTTTTCTTGTGGAGAAGTTTCCATGATATGGAAAAAAGAGACTCCTCTCTCTAAATGCACTGATGAAAGACTATTTTAGAGGTGGTAAATTTAACTGGGTTCCAAGTTTTGTCTCTATACGTTGTCAGTGAGAAGGGAAAGAAAAGTTATGAGGGGAGGAGAGGTGTTTTGAAGGTTTTATTCTGATTCTTAATAATTTTTTCTCTTGTAGTTTTGTTAATAAAGCTTTCTTATACCCTTTAAAGTCTGAGCCTGCTTTGCTTTTCTCCTAATCCTATCTCACAGCAGAAAAAAAGAAAATAATTCTAGTGGGCACTTAACCCACTACATTTAATTGGTGCATTGGCTGGGAAACAGAAATTGGCGAACTGAAACCACTACAATGAGGTAGAGAATTTGGGAGTGAAGTTGAGCCCAGAAAGAAGGGAGAGGTGGGGGAAGGTGTTTTTAAGGTTTGTTCTTATTTCTCAGTGTCTTACTCTCATTTGATTGGCAATAAATTCAATTAATTTCATCCAGTTGAGTCTGTTTTGCCCATGATGGTAATTGCTGAGCAATCTTTACCTGCCCTTATCTCAACCCACAAGCCTTTTGTCATATTTTCTCTCTTCTGTCCAGCTGAGGAAGGGAGTGATAGAGCGTCTTTGGTGGGTACCTTGTGGCCAGTCAAGGTCAACCCACCACAGGATCTTGCTAGCTGGTGGTAGTGCATTGCATTTCCTTTGCCATCAGTGTACTAGTTTAGAAGCAAACCAGTGAGACATTCCAAGTCAGAACTACAGTTTAATAAGAAAATTAAAATAAAGGCAATAGTACAGAAACACTGGCTTAAACTCACAGTCAGAATACGACCTGACACCCTGTCGGTCAGGGTGATGGTAGCAGTCCAATTAAGTAGTGACAACACTCTTGTTGGAGTGATGGATGTGGTTCTGCCAAAGTGGTGATCCTGTAGTAAAGTCTTGTCTTTCTCTGGAGGTCCAGTGGTAGTTATCAAGCTCTGGTCCTCTGGGAATCCAGTGGCTAGTGCTGCCCATGGTGTTCCAAGCCTCAGATTATATACAGGTAGGAATGTTTGATTCCTGCCCCTGGGTGGAGCATCTCACAATGGGATGATGTAATTCTATGAGTCATGCTGGGAGACCTTGATGGCCCATTAGCGGAGATAGCCCACAGGAGCGAGCTATCAGGGCTGGCTCATGGAGAAGATAAAGAACACTGCCCATCCTTTCTTAACAGCTTATGTAGATGGTAATAAAATACATACTTTTGGTTGCATCTTACATTGTAACCTATGACAATCACTGACTGCCCACAGGCTGTTACCTCCTACCAGAGTCCCAGGGTAACATACGTTAAAAGTTTAGGTGTTTTTTTGATGAAAGAAGCTTTATAAATATGTTTAATAGTATATTTTAATTCAGTGAGAAACAATGTACCTGATCATTTGTTTCATTAAGATATGAGTCAGGACCAACTTAGTCAATTGTGTTGATTTGGCACAGACTGGTTTTTTGGTAGCATCGGGGGGGGCACAGGGGTAGCTTTTGTGAGAAGCTGCTCGAAGCTCCCACAATGTCCGCCAGAGCCAATCCCTGATGGCTCTGAAGATGGACATGCTGCTGGCCCAATTAGAGAGGTTGGTAACGCCTCTGTGATGACATATTTATGAAGAGAATCAAAACAGCGCATGTGCAGATTTTTCCCCGGGGTGGGGAGGCGCCACAGACACCGCTGAGGCCACCGCCATCTCAGGGTGGCCTGCGGCAAGCTTTGCCTGCCTGGCTGCCACTAGCCAGCTGTGCCACAGACAGAAGGGCAAGGGTGGCAGTGGTGGTGTTTCCTTCCCAGTGCCCTGACCGAAGAGAGGCGTTAAATAGTGCCAGCCCTGCAGTGGCTGCCACTGCCCGCTTGGTGTCAGTGGGGTCGCGTGGCCAACAGCAGAAACATGGCAAGCGATTCCCTGATGCAGAACCTAGATGAAATCAACCTCTCGGCACTGCAAGATGCTGCAAGAACCTTTGAATTGGTAGAACTTGTTAGCAATGGTACCTAAGGGCAACAATTTTTTTCTAGATAGAGGAGGACGTGAGGACACGTAAGAGAGAACAACATGGCAGCACCGAGGTCAGTGGAGAAGGAGGGGGAGGACATGCTCCAACTGTCGGAGCCCAGATTCCTCTGCAATCTGTGCTGAGGACTATGGTGAAACAAACTGTCCCCCTGTAATGCATGAAGTCCATGGGGAATGCAGAGATCGAATCACAGCCCATGGGAAAAGTGCTCATGCTGCAGTGAGTGGATGCCGGAGGGAGCTGTGATCCAGTGGGAGACCCGAATAGAGAGAGACGGCTCCTGCTTCCAAAGGTAGAGAGAAAAGGCCCTTGCTTCCAAACTAGAGTAGTCTATCCTTCAAGGACTGCACCCTGTGGACAAGTGACCCATGCCACAACAATTTTGAGAAGACTGTGTGCCCGTGAGAGGGACCCCACAGCATAGCAGAGAAAAGACTCCTCTCCCTGAGTGAACAGAAAAACATCTCAAGTGACCAACTGACCAAAACCCCCACGCCCTGTATCCCTGCACTGTCAGTGGAAAGGAAGGAGAGGCTGGGGGAAAAAAGGTGTTTTAAGGGCTTATTTTAGTTTTCATTATCCTCTTCTGACTCTGTAAATAGTAAATTAACTTTATACCTTTAAATTTGAACCTGTTTTCCCCTTAGAGTGTTTTTTTTCTCCCAGTCCTTATCTCAACTCATGAGCCCTTCGTTAATTTTTTCCCCCTCTCCTCTGCCCAACTGTAACAGGAGAAAATAAGCGAACAACTTTTGTGGGTGCCTGGCACTTGGCTAGTATCAAACCATGACATCAGCAATATAGGATAAAAATATAAGCTTTTGTTTTTAAAGAAATTGAAAAATGAAGTCTAAGTTAATGGGGACAAAAGAGATATTGTTCTAATTTACTTTATGTAAATGCTAGGACTTTCTATCATGGACTTTCTCCAGTAGTGAATACTGTCAATTATGCAATGACAGAGTTGGTGTCATTTTGGTTTTTATCTTTTCTTCTTTTATATATTCTCTGTATTCTTTACACATATATTAGTAGCTTTGTAGCTTATTGTAACTTAGCTTCAGCATTTTTCTAGGCAGAAAGACAAAACATGTTCCAAATCCCCTATCCTATCTTGGTTCTCCTTAGAAACCATGGCCGAAAAACAGCTCTTCGAGACACATTTTCATAAACAAAGTGCAGACCCATCTGAGGGGGGGAGGACTTAGAAGGGGCTTGGACTAGGGGGGAATTGCATCACCACTTGTACTCCTAATTGGTGCCTTTTTGTCAATTATGCTAATTTACCAAACTTATAAAACTGTGTGCACCCCCATCGGGGGTGGGCTTTTCAGGACATTTTTACATAGCTGCCCCTGGAGGCCTTCAATAAAGATCCACTTTTAAATTACCTCCCATACTAATATTATCTTGAAAGTGTGTGTTGTTTCATTTCTAGGTTGAAAAAGGCATCAGAGTGAAGAACTCTACTGCATTTAAAACTGGAGCTTTTTTTACATATATCAGGCATATCACTTACTGATTGCAGGTTCTTAGATTAAAATATAAATTTGTGTATTTAGGACAATATAAGTAAAAGCTATTCAAGGTAACTTTTAATTATAGCTTTATTATCCATAGATTTATTGAAATATTTCTCGGCAAATTTTTCTTCCTAGCAACAAAACACTGAATTACAAGGAAAGTAATTTGGATTTATGTGTCAAGATACTGTCTTGGTTTAAAAGACAAATGTCTGCCAAGGAAGGCAGTAACCTTCCTGGAATGGAAAGAAGACCCCTCCCTCCAAATTATTATAACTTTTTATACAGGGCTTTCAGGCAAAAATTTAGAAACGGGAATAAGAGTTCTTTGCTAGACAATATATAGAACAGAACAAACAACAACACAATAACAGAAGCTTCCAACCAGCTAAATACTATTTTCCCCCTTTGGTGTAGTTAGGACCACAGACAGCAGGGAGTGCTGGCACGCTGCGGGAGGCAAAGACTGCGGTGACTTACTTGCAGCTGGCAGGAGGCACTCCAATGCGAGCTCAGAACCTCCCCAGGTGGTAACGGCGGCATCGGCATGGGAGGGAGAAAGGAGCATATTTCCCCTGCACACTCATGCAGACGACGTCGGTCTCTCGGTGCTGGCAGTTACTGAAGTCTCAGTCAACGCCGGGTGGCTGGGACCCTGTCTCTCACGCTCGAGCAGCGGGCACAGGCAGGCGCCAGGCAGAACTCCACAGCAGTGCTAAATCACCACGCAGGAAAGTCCAGAACGAAACTGCAAGATCCCCGGTGGCCCCACATGACAGACCTCACTCCCAGCACAGAAGACAGAACACATCCAGGTAAAAACTGCCAAACCCGTTCCCCATCCCAAAGGATTTCGGTGGTATGGCCGGGCTATCAACCACTTCTTTTGTTTAACTCAATCACTCGCCGTCCATCCCCGGGCCGTCACTCTCTCCTTCTCCCAGCATCTTTCAGATGACAATGGTGAAAATTCACTAAGAAGCCTAAACCCATAACAGATACTCAGTAGTGATTAAATTTAATCACTAAGTTTTGCCTCTGATGAGACCAGTTGCAGAACTATCCAATTAATATATCCTTGTTAAGGTGGAGTTAGTCTGAAATACATGCATACTACCAAGAATGAATAGCTATGTAATCAACTTTGTTACAACACTAGGTTTTTAACCTGTTACTACCTAAAGCTGATACATAATGACTAAAATATACCTGTCAGTAAAGACAGGAACTTGATATCAAAGACTGAGTCATCTGTTTTGCTACAGGTAATTTCTCTGAAACAATTACAAGGTGATTCTTTTTTTTTTTGGTATTAGGTAATCCTTACTAATTTTTTTAAAGCAAAAGAAATAAAAAGGATGGAACAAAAGCATGAATGAGTAACTGTGACAAACTAACTGAAGAAATCTTATTGATTTAATACTGTTGAATGTGTTGAGTGGCAAAGCAGCTTGGAAATCAGAGTGAGAGTGTGAGAAATAGACCCAGATTTCCCTGCCCTCCCTGAGCTGGGGTGTTGGAGTGACTCTTGCCCCTGCTGTAGCGGGGAAGCTGTGGTAGCCGTGGCCAGTGGGAGGGGGATAAGCCCGGGCATGTGTCCCTGGATCCCCAGGGGTTGCCGTGTTCAGGTGACCTGTGTGCATGGCGGGGGCTAAGCGCCGTTTGTCCGCAGGATGGATGGCCGCCCCGCGGTCCAGTGACCGCACCGGAAGCCGCCGGGGCGGGAGGCAGCGGCTACCCGGGCCCAGACCTGGCCCCGTGTTTCGCCCTCCCCCTGGGCTGAGCCCGGTGCTGCTGCCGGGGGCGCCGCTGGGTCCCGGGCCTGCCCCGCCGCCGGTCTCGGCAGCAGCTGCCACGGGCGCAGGAGCCAGAGCACACAGGACTCTGCAGTGTCCGAACCACGCCTGCCGGTGCCACAACCCCGGACCCGTGCAGCTGGCGCTGTGGAGCCACCGCTTCATCGCCACGGTCCCCTGCCACCGCCCCCCCGGCGCCCACATCGGCTGCACCCAGCCCATTCCAGCCAGCACGGTACAGAGTGCCCATCGGAACCGGGAGAGGCAGCGGCGCCAGCCCCTCGCCCCCAGCCCGCCGCAGTGCCCGTGCTGCGCGCCTGCTGGTGCTGTGCCCCCCTGACTCCCACGGTGCCTGTGCCCTGCTCTCTCAGTGCCCCGCCTGCCGCTACCGTGCCCCGCTCCATGCTCGCGGGGGCGGCTAGAGCTGGCAGCGGGAAGAAGAGTGGGATGGGCAGAGAGGCGGGGGCAGACAATGTAGGAAGACATGCCCAGGCATGTCAGACTAGTGGACCCACCCCTCATGCAAATAAAGAAAGACTCTAAGGAGCATGGGACTATTTCAGAGAAGAAAACGCTGTCTAGCCACAAATTGACATATCTGAGAAACTTAATTCCACACCACGGGTTTAGGGAAGGCGTGAATCCACCCCTGGTCCTAGTTTGAATTCTCGCCGTGGTATTTGGGGCTGGGATCCCGGCTTGGGACAGAGATTGAGCCACCGGTTTGGGTATCGGGGGAGGTTGGAGGCTTCTGCCTCACTGCACCACCAGTGGCCAGTAGAAGGTACTGCAGTGCACCTCCTGGGTTTCCTGAGTCCTGCACAGTTGACTCCTGCACAAGAGCCCCCTCCCGAGACTTCCTGCACAGCGCATCCTGTCAGGCATCCTGTACTGCAGATTTCTTCGGCAGAGAACTGAAATTTCGGACGCACCTCATCGAGCTTCCCACACGGCTGATTTTTAATAAAGAGCTGACTATTTAATAAAGGCATCAAGCCATAATTTATTTATAACAAGAGAAACAGAAAATTTTAAAATACTGTAAGCTTTAAATAAAATATAAAACCATGCTCTGTGTGTGGGGACAGGACCATTACACATAAGTCGGCATTTGATATGTGGCATATAATTACAGGAAGTTTGTAGAAGGTGCCATGGTACTTGTCAATTATCAGCAGTCAGAAAATGCAGATAACATATAATAATTCATCAGCATACTGCATGTTGTTGCTAAGCTAACTGATTTAACTTCATAATGTAACTGCTTATTCAAAACAAGACATAAATTCAAATTAAATACTCTTGCATCTTCAAAATGTGTTCAGTTGTACTGTTCAGATGTATATATATGCATTGCTAAATGCAAGGAAGACTACAAGTACACAAATTTATATATGCATACAAATCTGTTGTATTATGAGGAAAAAAGAGGCATTATCAATATCTGTCAGCGCTTATATTCTTTCCTTAATGTTAGTCAATTCTGACTTTTAATAGAAAACGTTTAAGAATTAAAATAATTTTAATGCCCTTAATATATTTGTTATTAATTCTCTCATGCAAATTATTTTAGTTGCAGAAGGGAGATCAGACAGGTCAGGATGTCAAGTGGCAAGGAAGAATAACAAAAATCTAGTGAATCCAGAGGGACTTGGACAGGTTTGAGAGGTGGGCCTGTGAGAACCTCATCAAGTTCACCAAGGCCAAGTGCAAAGTCCTGCACCTGGGTTGGGGCAATCCCAAGCATAAGTACAGGCTGGGCAGAAAATGGATTGAGAACAAATGGGTTCCTTTTGCCTAACTAGGCTCTGTTAGGCAATACGACTATAGCTATTGTCCAAAGCAACTAACCTGGGATCTCCTTACCAAGTCCCATTACTATAGTAGGACCTGACAAATATTGTCAAAGTACCCCTCACAATTTGTGACTGTAAGCACCTAGTCTCTTTAGATTGTTGATTCATAGCTCTTTCTTGTTTACACATCTCTAAGAAAATATGACAAAGGAGGAAAAAGCAAAAATACTCTTCTTCCCTAATTGGAGGGTTTAGGGCTTAGCACTAGCTAGTGATTTCCTAAAGTATGTAGTAGGGTATTAAATTGAGGGGATGATGCAGAGGAAAAATGAAACAACCAGCCCTAGAGATGTAAAAGATGACCTTTGCATGGCAGCAAAAAAGTTCATATCCTAAAATCCAGTATTCTTTCATTTATCAATGCTTTTACTCATGCATAGAAGGAAAAGTTACTTTTAGGCCTAGATGGATGCAAAGTCTTCGCAAGATGTAAAGATAGTCAGACCAGTGATTTATTAAGAACAAGCTGGAATGAAATTTTTTTCTTTTACTCACTGACCTATTAAGGATGGTTTTTGAGTATAGACAGAAACTTCTGTAATTCACTAAAGGTGTTCTCACTGGGTAGTAGTCATGGATTATGCCTGAGCCAGGACTGAATGTGATTTATAGAAAAGGTGTTTATATCTATGCCCTGTTGTTACTAACAGAAAGAGCACAACTGCATATAAATTTTAAAGTAATAAGGGAAAGTTTCATGCTTTATGGGAAAAAAGAGTTCTTTACAGGCAAAATTGCATAAGATACTACAGTAATACAAAAATGATAATTTCTTCTGTGTGGGAGTTAGCTCAAGAAATGTAAATAAGGACACATTTTGTTGCCATGCTTTTCTGCCTTTTGATGTTTGTCTTTGAGAAATTCCTTTCTCACGCTTTTCCTGTAAATAATATAGTTGTTTACATTTTTTCATGGGGGTGGTGTTCTCTTGATGGACACCTGTCTTGACCAGTGTGATTGGAGAGGTGTTGACCTTGCTTACCAATCACATTGGTC
>WAAE01010796.1:0-11600 GCA_013400495.1 Nicator chloris
CTATCAGCAGTGTGTTCCTAGTAAATGGTGCTGTGGAGAACCTCTGAAGCCAGTTGAACTGGCTGGTGGGCTCCAGTTGGTCTGTGTTGCTGCAAATGTCACCAAAGAACCCATAATCTAGATGACCCTATCTAGGTTTTCCCTATATGGGGAAAAGTCGTCACATGGTTGCAGTCTTTGTGCCTATTCTCCTTGGTTCATATGCTAATATTTCAATTAAAAGCCCTCAAAGGCTCAGAGAGCAGCATTTACAGCTGGAATTGCAAGTTTCTGTCTGTAAAACCAAGATACACAAGATTTCTATTGACTTTTATTACAGGATTTGATCTTGAAGTTAGAACTCATTTTTCTTAGTGCTGATACAAAGTTTTATTGGTGCTATCCCCAGCTGGCAGAGTTCTTTAGAAATTTGTAGCATGTACTGATGACTGTAGGAATAGTTGCATTCAAAATGTGCATCTTAGAAATAGTTAATTTTTTTTAAATAAGGATGATGACCTGTTCTTAGCTCAAAGATTTCTGTCATTTCTGAGAACAGTTTTAAAAGGTTTTGTCCTTTAGAGAAATAAACCCTGTTACTCTTGGATGCACTTCAGAAATGTCAAATACCGTTCTATGTAGAGAAAGAAATTGACTGTACTTGTGTGAGTTGTACTTCAGGAGTTTGATTCTTAAATGCTTGCTTCTGCAAATGAAAAGCAGTCTGCAATCCAATGGAGACCCAGATAATGAAACTGCTTAGACTAAGTGCCTTCAAATTAAGATAGCTAGGAGAAAGGATTGTGATGGCCGTGAGGAGGTACAAACTTTCAAAAAGACTGGAAGAGGTGCTGTCTTTTTGGTCACTGAGATGGCTGAAACAGGCTGAATGAGGAGGGTGTAAAGAAATTTGCACATACTGTGCTACGGAAAATACAGTGTTCAGAGGGAGGTGGGAAAAGAGGACAGTATTTAGAAAGAACTGAAACGTTAAGAGCATCCATATGAAAGTCAAATCCAACCTATAGTATGTTTTGTGTATGGCACTTAAGTCTCCTGTGTAGGTAGTGTCTGGTTTTTATGCTTATCCACAAAGTTCAGTTTTGTTTTGAGATATGTTTGCCAATTGTATTATGGAGTGCTTACTCTGCTTATAATTAGGAACAAATAGGTATATGTAGTTAATTAACGAGGAACAAAGATTTTAACTGTTGTTCAACTGTAAAGCACAATGGCTTTTTGACAGCTTTTTAACATGACATGTTAGTCATACATTGGAACCTGTATTTTAGCAGCATACCATTAGCATTCTTAGATTGAGGCAAATCTTCAAACACTCTTTTCTTTCCTGGAATTGATGCTACAGCTTGGTGATCAAGCGTTGGCCATTACTGCTTTAATCTTACAACTGTTTCAAGACTTTGCTGCAAAAAAAAAGTGATTCCTTCATCATCCCCTTTCTCCCCATTGCCTTCTCTCTAGTGTTTGTAAAAGTGTTTTTGCAGCTGTGTAGAGAATCAGATTGGGGAACTGATCCAGGTTAAAGCAGATACATTGTTATCTGCTTAATTTTAATCTAGATCTGTTCTCTGATTCAACTGACTGCATATCTGCATGAATGTTTTGCCAACAGAGGGCTAAGGTGAAATACAGTGTGGATGTTGGAATCAGTGACTGGATATGGGAGTGGGTAAGATACTTTCCCATTCCCCAAGTTGGAGTGAGATTCTTTCATGGGAAAAGTGGGTAAATTTGAACTTGGTTTTAAATGAATAGTTGGTGTCAAGTCCTTGGCTTTTGTTGTAGGTGATTTTGTTGTGGACATTGGGTGTTTTGAGGTGTTACAGCTTTTTTGTCTTTGCTGGCTGCTGCTTCATAGTAGAGCTTCTTTGTACAGTGTCAGACAGTTTAAGTGGTCTTTTTCTGGAAAAACGTTATCTTAAAGTTACTTGAATGAAGCTATGGAAAAGAGGATCCCACCACCACTTTTGGGATTCACTTAGCAATCAGCTTCTGAAGGACGAGCGTAGAAGTTGTAATACCTTGAACCTCTGCAACCAGTTTGATAGCAATCACAAAATTTATACCACAGTGATCTGGGGGATAGAACCTCATACAATGAGGTAGCTTTAGTAGTTCAAAAAATCCCTCCAAAACAAAATCTGTTTTTTCAGTCCAAATTATCTGCCTCTACACTGTCAGTTCCTCTGTGTGTGTGTGCATGTGTGCACATCCTTGAGCCTGAGCCTGGGCCTGACTGAATTTTTGAAATCGTCAGAAGATTTTGGGGCAGTTCACAGAAGGTTTATGTTAAAAGCTACCCTAACAAAGTACCAAATATAGTCTCAGACTGATGGACTTGGGCTGGGAGGGGAGGTTCGTTACCCCTGTTTTATTTGAGTTCCTCAAACTCTTGTAGCATTTTAATAATATGCTATAACAGTGAGTGTTCTTCTCTGTAGAATTCCTGGCTTGGATTGCATGAAGTCTTGCATGTCAGTGATGAAAGAATTTGCCCAAGAAAAGCACACTTTTAAAAGCAAACCCTTCGTGTTGTTGTGACATTTTTCACTCGTAAAGTGTAATATTTTGGTAATTAACATTTTTATAGATGAAAAATCCCTATGTTTATATACCTGTCTGCCCACACAAACTGAACAAGAGGCCATCTTTTATGACTCAAAAAAGAGTGTGAACTCTGTTTGAACAAGTATAGTTAGCTAAATCCTATATCTCCTAGATGTTAAAATATCTGTATGTGATCAATTCTGTAAATTCTTTTGTAAACAAAAAAAAAGTCATCTAAAGGTATGATGGGGAATTCCTTTCTAACCATTCACGCCTCCCATGTATTTTCTTGGAGAGCCTTTTGGTGGAAAAAAGTATCATTTTACACTGTTAATGAGTCAAAAGGCGTATTCTTTGGCATGTATTTGCATAAATTAACCTGAATTATTAGAGGAAGCATAGGGAGAAAACATAGGAATTCCAGTTTTCATATTGTCAGAGCAACTTAGATGAAAATTTGGGGCAGCAAAGAACAGCTTATCACTTAATTTTTGAATTGAGTCTGCTATTTAGTAAAAAAAAAAGTGATATAATTAGAAATTTTAACTTTATGCAGAATTTTTCTGTATTCCTGCAGGGATACACACACACATGCTCAGCCCTGTTTTCTCAAGGAGTTTTTAAAATATATTTATTACATTTCGGAGTAAGTGTTGCACTCTTAGGATGTCATAGTGTGTTAAGTATAATGGTGAGGGTTTTAACTGGAGATCTTTCATTAAATGAAGACGATAAGGTATTTCTGTATCGAGTTGCATGCATTTCAGAGAAACACAGTAGCAAATAACCTGTTAAAATAGTCATGGCCCACTGGTAGGCATAGGCCAAACCTGGCCCAAGGACAGTTTTGACTCCCAGCGTGACAGAAATAGACCGTCCCTTGTGGATTGTGCTGAGGGATGAGACAGTGATCTAAAATTTGAGTAGAGAAAGCTTAATCTGTTACATGCCACATCTTCCCTTAGGGCTCACTCAGCCGCCTTGTTCCTCTGTTCCCTCCTATGTTGGCTGCCTGCTGCTGAGCTCAGTCTTGTAGGCTGGAAACAGGTACAGGGCCACACCGCAGGGATTTGGGGTCTGACACAAGAGTAAGGTGGTGCGGGGCTGAGAGGACACTCAGCAATAAAAAGGACAGGGTTTGGCTGCAGGAGAAACTGGACAGATGCCTTTCAGCATACTGCTGTCCATTCACAGCTTTGTTTCCTGGTGTGCTAGGATGGAAATGTAACATTTGCTTAACTTTGACTTCATCAGTGGGGCTGTAGCTTGTTATCATAGACCAGGCTGGAAGAGAAAAACAGTGGTGCCCTCCAGCTGCCCTTGTGCTCTTCTGCTCAGGTTTTGGTGGCTGCTGTGACAGGTGTATTTCATTGCTGTTTTGACTTTGCTCAAATGTTAGAGTCAAGATATTGACAAAGTGCTGTAAATAATCCTGTGTTACAGGAGATGGGCAAGAAATATTGCTGGGAGAAAGACATCAGTTTAATTTGTTTTAGGTGTCCATGAGCTGAAAAGCAGCAACTCTCTGCAAGGGGGGCAAATGCATGAACTGTATATTCAGATAATGCCCTTGCCATGTACTGTTTCAGGGAGGTCCATTTGGCCTGCAGACACGTATCTTAGAGGTTTGGCATCTAATTTCAAGGCATCAAGTACTTGTAATCAAGTGTTTGGTATTTGATAACATTATGCTGTTTAGTGAATTGTGTTTGCTCTGTGCATGCTGAGTTGGTATTGGCTGTTCAACACACTTTATGAAAACTCTGAATCTTTGATGTTAAGGAAATTCATATTTGCATTTGATATCTGTATTTTTAAGCTTTTGTTAAATAAATCTATAGGAAGTCTGAGCATTTCAAACACACCTATTTCTTTATAACTGACCTGTGATGATGTTAATATCAGCCTCCTCCTTTCATGTCTCTCTCCTTTCCTGCAGGTGAAGGTATTGCACAATCAGCTTGTTCTGTTCCACAATGCCATTGCGGCGTACTTTGCTGGCAATCAAAAGCAGCTTGAACAGACACTTAAACAGTTCCACATCAAATTGAAAACTCCTGGAGCAGATGCCCCATCCTGGCTTGAAGAACAGTAATCAGATCATAGAAGAGGACCCAATGTTAACCTAAATTTCTTTAAATCTGAGAATAATTAAGGGTTGGGGTTGAAGGACTGTTGTAGTGATTCTTGAATGGACAGCTTTAAATTTTTTCCCCTTTTTATAATACTGTAAAGCTGAATTTGATAGGAAAGTGGGTGACTTTAAGGTAACCAAAAGTAATTTCTGTAATTTCAAATATAGAGCACTCCTTTTGTATGTAAAGGTTGGCGGTTATTTCTGTACCTGGGATAGGGGAGGGAAAGAGGGAGGGGAAACAAAACTGTTATAGATTTGCACTGACAAATGATGCTTGTGATTTCTGGTATTTTGGTGGCTAGTCAAAATATTTCCCAATGGAAGTTTACATGATTTGTACCAACATCTGGTATTTTATAGATGAATATAGAAAACATCTTTAGTAATTTTCATATGACTTTTAATAAAAGGAGAAAGTTAAAAGAATATTTTGCAGATGAATAATATAAGGCCTATATGTGCTATTGGCATATAAGGCAGCAGTAGCAGATGGCTCATTGACAAGTGGAATTGCAGCAAATGTCTTTTTTAAAAATGTACCTTTCCATCAAAGAGTTAAAAAAGCAAACAAAAAACACTAAAGCAAGAATCACTGTCAGTCTGAGGCTTCTGAGCACACGTTTTTGCTTTGCACCAAGTGGTTTGCTGAGTGAGGCCAACCATTAAATGTACTAATTTCATTTAAAATGTTTCTTTCTCTATACAAATACCGTACTAGCCTTAAATCACAGGTATGTGCCTTTTTATAAGATAATATTTTCCAGTGTACATAATCTAAGAACCCTTTCATGTAATAGTTTGTCAGTTCCCAGCGAGGGGAAGACAACTGTGTAAATGCTGTGTCATTGTACACTTAGAGCAAATTAAAGCTTTAGTTAAACTTCATGGATAGGTATGATTTTGAGAGGAAATCAGGCCAGTATGTTTTTTCTGTTTAATTGAAAAGCATACTTCAGTAATGGGAGTAAAATGGAGGACACATTTTTAATTTCTTCATCATTTCTGTAGTCCTTAAATGTAAAATTACATGTCAATTTTATCATAGACATTTTAAATTCAATATATTGGAGTCCTCATTTGCACATGTTATGTTGCTTTATGTTATGTTAAGTAAAATGAAATACTTCAAATATGTTATTTACAATGGTGTGGATTGTATGATTTATGTACTGTACGTTCAAACGCCTTTCAGCTGACATTCTTAAAAGTTTTCAGTGCTTAACACAACTGTAATGTAACTGTAAATCAAACTTTTTAATCATTCCTCATTAAATTCTCTGCCTGACAGAACCTTCTTTATGTTTTTGTTCTGTCAGAATCACTTGTAATAGCTCCGTTTCATTCCCTAAAATGTATATCCTATTTGAATTTTGTATTCATATTAAACGTGTTTGCAGTCAAACTTTCTTGACTTGTGATGGTTAAAAGTAGAAGGGAGCTTCTGCAGTGAAAACTTAGTCGTGTTTTTGTGAATTGTCACCCCTGCCCAAGAATATCTCCTAAAGCAGTGCTAGGTTGTGATGCTGTTTTAACAGTGGGCAAGTTCAGCTGGAACAGAAATCCATAGCGAAACAAATCTTTCAGTAGATGTGGTTTTCAGCTTTTAAGGGAAATTAAACTTCGTTTACAATTCTTAAGAAGCCATTGACTTCCAGTGAATGCTGGCACACGTGTGGTATGATGGTGCAGGGAAAGTGAGCTGAGTGACTGTAGGGTTGAGGTGGGAAATGCTTTATTGCAGGGGTGAAGAATGCAAGCCCACCGACCGCAGCTGAAGCATCGGCTTTCAGAACACTGTAGGAAAAGGGCACATCAGGAACATGTGCTCTTGGTTTCTCCCTCAAATTCTCCTGTGTCTCCTGCCTAGGATCGCTGCTGCTCAGAAGGAACTCATCTGTCAGAAATGGTAAGAGGGAACTTTGAATCTGCATTTGCCTTAAGTAAGACTGACCAATGTGGCATTGTGTAACCCTCAAACTTTTGCAGTGGCTTAAAACTGTTGGAGTCTCTTCACCTGGAAGAAAAGGTGGGACCAAAGAGATTACTTGCTAAAACCTGTCTGTGTGTGGTTTAATACCAGGGGAAAGGAAGAATTACTTCCATTTTGCTCAGCAAAACAATTAATGGATAGCCTCAGTGAGGAGGGTTCTCTGTTTAGCTGATAAATAGGTTATAAAACTGATAGTAGCCTGCTGTAGTACTGTAATTTTCTTTGTCACTGCTCAAATACATGTACTTATGAAATAATTCAAGCTCATATCTTGTATTTAAAATTAGTTTTTTAGATCTAACCAAATTTAGAAACGTGTGTCAAGAAATTGTAAGAGAAAAGACTTCAGTGTTTCCAACGGGAAGTAATTATGGTTGTCAGGCTTTCTGATTCTTGCAAAAAAAGCATTATAAATATCTTAAGGTTGTAATGTGGCCTTTATCTAGGTGGACAGTTGTCAGGATGGGGTATTTTTGTTGTTTGTAGAGGAGGCCATACCCACCTAGTAGAAACTTGTCTGTGAAAGATTTCATCTCTGTTAACAAATTGTTACATTAATGCTTACAGTGTTGTGTGAGGTCTCTTAGGATGAAGAACTCAAAGCAATTAGTAACATTTTCAGATATGATGTTGTAGCTGCTGTACCAGAGACTTGGGGAGCTGTTTTGATTCTCAGTGACCATACTGTAAGTTATCTGTATTCCTAGCTTGTTTGAAACTTGTTGCTCCTGTTACTTTGTTCATCTGAATTCTACAAACAGCTTTTTTGCTCTAAAAATGCTCTTTGGCCTACTGCATGCTTTGACAAGCCCCTTACAAAGAACCTTTCTGGTTACAAAATGTATCTGTATTTTTATTTGGAAAGAGATCTACACAAGCAGAGTATAGTAACACACCAACATCATTAACGTAACAGCTTTTTTTTTTTCAATCTTCAGTCAACTGGTTTTCCCAGAAACCTTATCTCTAGTCTGTCTGTCCTTTCAAAAATGATCAAAGTAATGTAAAAGGAAAGCTAAATGTTCACCTCCACTCTGTTTTGAACTGAATGGGGGGCATATTCACTTTTTATGCTTTGCTTATCTGCTCTTGTTCCTTGTGGTGTTACAAGAAGTGTAAGGCATTATAATTATTTAGCATTCCTCATCTGCAATTATCTTTTGCTTTGGGGTTGTTTTTTTAGTTTAGTTACCTTTTCCTTGTTGCATTCTTGGCGTAAGGGTTGTACTAGTCCCAAAAAATTTTATATTAGTCATCAATCTTATCATATTTTGTGGTAGCTCCCACCCTAAAATTACCACACTCCTCATTGCTAAGTTGTGTTGAATTGAAAGAGGTTTTGTTTTTTTATTAGAAGATCTTTATTAGACTGAGGATTTGACTGCTCCTTGGTTGATATTTCTCTCATTTCTTACTATTTGGCCTTATTATTTTCTCTTTGACATCTTTGTGTTCTTTCTGGCTGCCCTGTTGTTAAAGCTGGGGATAGATAGAAAACAGAGTCGTCTGTCTGTGACAGTGCTCTTGTTCACCTCTCTACACCTGTTTTCACCAACATCCTTCTTCATTTCCGTGAGTTTTGTGTGGAAACCAAGTGGCCAGGGAGATGGGGGGTGTTTACGTGTTTTTGTCATCTTGGCGATAGTTTGAAGTGAGTGAAGGAAGTAGCTTACCCCTGTAGTGTAGGAGTAGCAGGTAGGATGGCTTGTGCCTGCCTTCGAGAAGAAGGGCATAAATTGATGGAGAAGCAGTGGAAAGGCAAAGTGGTGTGTTGCTGTTTTCATCAGGGTCCCTGCTCTGAGGTGCAGAGCAGCAGTGGATGAACCTTGCACTGCAGTGGCCTTGGACAGAAAAGCTCCATCTGTGGTTTGCAAAGCTTTTGTTTCCTGCAGCTGAGAGCGCTGGCACAGAAGCATTGCCTTTTACACTTCAGCTGCCTTTCTAAAAAAAAAAAAGTAGCGTAAGAAGGGAGCAGGAGCAGTAACAATTCTGTGCTGTGTGCTGTTGGTGGTGTATTTCTGTGAAGTACTTGTTCTCAGCATGAAGTGAGCATTCAACTTTTTATAATGGCTGTAGGTGAACAGAACTTTGTTTTCTGAGCAAATACACTCAGTCTCATCTCGTGATGAGGATCTGTTTTAAAGAGAATAGGTGCTGGAGGAAAGGGATCAGGAGAATCTTTGCAGAGTTCCCATGTAACATTGGTTGATAGGAGTGAGATGGGTCCTGGTGGTTGTCTGATAACATTTCTTAATTAAGTGCAGAGATCAGATATAGAACAGAATGAACCCGAAATGACTTTTTAGTTCAGGTTTTCCCTGTTCTGCTGTTTATGGCAGCATAAATCCACTGGTTCAGTCAGGAGCAGTTCAGCTATCAGCAGTGTGTTCCTAGTACTTAACCAATAGTGTCTTACTGTGCTAATTAAATAATTATACATCTCTCTGCCTTTTAAAGAATACTAAGGGCTTTAAATTCAAGCACTTAACAGATAAATAATGCTAAAAAACTTGTGTTGCCTGTTCAGTTTTGATTTGCCTTTCTTACATATATGTATGCATCATGCTAGTTTTATGTGATGGTGGTAATTAATTGCAGAGTTTTGTTTTGAGAGCTTAACTAACAGAGTACTTAATTTTGAACCAAAATATAACTTGGTTTTAATGTGACAGGAGTGTCACAGTTAAGTTTTTCTCCTCCCTTTCTCCAAACTCTGTAGAATTGAGGGCTTGTAATGAAGATAATACCTTTTTTCAGGTATAAATTGCTTTATTGCCATTAGAACTGTTCAGTCATTGGATTTGTGTTCAGCCTAAAGAATTAGAAGGTCTGTTCTCTGAAGAAAAGCAGTTTACAAAAGACAAGGTGGTTTTTTACTTTTCATAAGAAAAAAAAAAGCCTTAAAAAAAGTAGTCATCCTGAAAACCATCTTGAACATTTTATTAACTAGAAGTCTTAAAAAATTAACAGTGTGATTTGGTTTTGTATTATACCAACTCATCTAAATGCTATCTGTTCTAGGGAGGTGCATTTGTTGTTTATTATAGGCGGGGCTGCTTGATCTACCTATTATTAAAGTTGCCTAATGCTTCCTACTGTAAAGACCTGTTTTCAGCTGTTTATAGCTCAGATTCATTTTAGCCATGTGGGCAAAATATTTGCCTGTTGAGTGTTACATGTTTAGGTGAAAAAAAACAGCAAAAAACTTAAAATTAATTTGCTAACATGTTTTGGAAAAGTTCAGGGAGAACAAACTCACAGGCTGAGGAAAAGTGAAGAGGTTAACATCACATCCGGACCGCCTCCCTGGTCCTCTGCTGTCCTGTTTGGGTTCTGACTTTTTTAATACAATGCCATTATGCAAGTCTCTTGTTTGGCTTGCTCTTTCCGTCTTTTCGAGAGAACATTTGTGCTCATGACTGGCAGCAATGAAAACAAGTCCCTTTGGCTCCAGCATGAGCAGTTACAGTCCAAGCGGCAAAGCGCTTCCTCGCCGATGACCTCAGGGCTGACCTGACACTCTCGAGGAATGTCCACGCTGGCTCCAAGCTGAGTGTGTCCTCTCCAGCTGCTGCTAACGCTGCCAAGGAGAGATGTGTGCTGTGATGGGAATTGCCTTTTACTGCAGTTGAACTCTCTTTACTCAGTGAATTTTCAGCTTAAATGACTGGGTCCTGGCCTTACATTGCTTAAATTTTCCTTTTGTTCTAGTATTACTTTTTTAAATTGAGGTGACTCAAGCAGGCTGTCTTGCCAGACCAGTAGGTCAGATCTCTGGCTGCAGAACTGTGAGCAGGAATGGTGTAACCTCAGCGACCATGGGCCTGGACTCCAGGCTTGGGGCCAGAGGAGGCCACCTGGAATCCCACTCTTCCTTGGGTTCCTGCCTCCCAACACCTGAGCAGAGTAAATAGCACAGGTGAGGCACTACACACTCAGGTAAGACATGATTTTGTCCCGCTGCTCCTGCCTTCCCACTCCTGGTTGTGCCAAGTTGTTATTTTCTCTCTCCTGTGCCCAGCTCAGAAGCTCTGGTGGCTTATTAAGCAAGACTGGAAGTGAGGTTTCTTCTTTCTTCCTCCCTCCTTTCTCAGGAAGACTTTTCCGTTTCTGCCTTTGGAATTTGCCTTCTGTAAAAAGTAGTGTTGGGGTGTGTGGACTGACTATTAATTGACTTGAGTGAGGTTCTTCCCCTTTACTCTTCCTGGAAAAATGGTTTTATTTTAGATATAGGATTCCGTCTCTTGGTAAAATATTTAAGAACCATTTGTATTTGTTTGCTGGCTTATCAGTGGATGGTACTTTGGCTTTCGGGTATCCACAACTCACATGCGCTGCTGCCTGGAGCGCTGTAACCCAGGGCTGTGATCACATCTTAAATTCGTCTGCACTTCTCTTACACCGTCGGCTTTGGAGTCACAAGGGGCCTGTCTTGCCTGCTTTCCCCGAGCTTGCTGGGCTGAGCCAGCGGGGAGCGCCCGGGTGAGGGATGCGGGATCGATCGAGGGATGGGCTTGCTCGGGAGCGTGGGCAGAGGGCGAAAGGCTTCAGCCGTGGAGAGGAGCCCGTTCGCTCCAGCCGGGCGCGCTGCCGGTAGCACCGCAGTCCTGTTTCTATAGAAATCGTTGCTGTGAGTGCGGTGACAGCGTGCGGGCAATGATGGATGCATGGATGGATGTGTCAATGCATCAGCTCAGCAGGAGCTGGCTTAGACCCAGTGGCCCCGGAGGCGCCACTGCGCATCTCCGTTCGCCGCGGCCGCGGCACCGGCGCTGGGTCGCGGCTCGCTCTCCTCCCGCACGGGCTTTTCGCTGGCACGGGCCGGGCAGGGGGGACCGAGGCTCCGCTGCCCCGCGCCCCAGCCGCTCCCGGGGCCACCGCCGCCACCGTCACCTGCCGCGGCCCCGCCCGGCCGCGCCTGCGCTG
>WAAE01010796.1:12256-29080 GCA_013400495.1 Nicator chloris
AGGAAGCGGCGGCGGCGGCGGCACCGGACCGGGCTGCGCCGCGTGTTCCCGCGGGCACCGAGGTGAGCGGGGGGCGCGGGGACCCTCGGGCCGGGCGGGGTCTCCGCGCTGCCGGGGGCGCGGCCGGGCAGTGCAGGGGGGTCGCCGCCCACCTGCCTGGGTCCTTCGGCGCCTTCCCGAGGCGTAGGAGGAGGGAGCGCTCCCGGGGAGGCGGGCTCCCCTCCCCGCCGTACCCCGGGCCCGGGCGGCCCCTACCACGGAGAGAGAGAGAGCCGCTGCCGCCGCTTCTCTCGCACGGCCGGGCGGGCGCTGTCCCGGGCGCCCCGGCTTTGTCCGGGGAACAGCGGGGTCGGGCCGCTCTCGTCGGGCCAGGGCGCGCCTCGGTCCGGCGGGAGCCGGAGGGCAGCGGGCGCGGGGTTACCCCGGGTGCAGCCGGACCGCCAGCGCCCTCCGCGGTGCCCCGTGGCCTGCGGCGTCGGTGCAAGGGAATTACGGAGTAAGGATCTGTCGCGGCCCCTCGGGTGGTCCCGGCGGCAGAGCCCCCACAGGACACCTCAGCCAGGCACCTGCTCCGGGCGATGAACACGGCGGTGGGGCTGAGGGCTGCTCCCGTGGGAGCCCTTTCCCTGCGGCGGGGCCAGCGCGGCACCTGGGAACCCGAACAAAAAAGAGCCGGAGTCAAGCCCCCCCGGCCGAGCCCCGGCAGGTCCCTGCCTGGCCCGGCCTGGCTGGCAGGGATGCGGTACCGTGCAGGGCTTTTGTGGTGGGATGCATGGAGTGGAGAAGTGCGAAGTCGCTGAATAGCGTCAGCTGCGTGTTCTTTGTAACCCGTAGTTTTTGGCAGGCTCCGGGTCTAGTTATCGGCGTTTGCAGCTTCTCTGTCTGCAGTCAGCAACTAGTTGCTCCCTTTACCTCTTTGTGGGGTTGTTGTTGAGACACAGAGACCCAAATGCTGTGGTTGGGTTCAGCGCTGTTCTCATGAGAACTTGGAGGGTGCCTGATACAGAAACGTGGGCAGGGGAGAACATAAGGTGGGAGTTAAAGGGAGTCATATCTTGCAGTATGAATTATGAAATGCCCTTCAGTGCGTTGTGCACTTCACCTGTTAATTTGCGTATGCAAACCCAATCTCTGTCTGTCTCGGTGGCAACTGCCTTTTTTGCAAGAAACAAATTACTTTAGAGTGTTTCTCTTACCTGGGGAGAAAGTTGTCCCCACCCTCTAACTTTTAAATTACATTTCCAAGTTAGATTAGCTTGGCTAAAACAATGAATGAGACAAAGAAATAAAGTATTTCTTTTATGCCAAATATGGACACAATTAAAATGCACAGTAAAGATGTTACTTTAGAGCTTTGGTGCTTCTCTGGCTGTTTTGGATAACAAACACGCAACAATTAGGTATAATTGTGACATCTTAAACGTTTGTTCTTTTGGTCCTTTTTTTTTTTCCCCCTTTAATCCTTTGCAAAGTGTGGAGAGCCTCCTTAGGAGTTAAAATTTTGCTTGGCTTCTATTACGCATCCCAGTCGCAGTGTGTCTTGGTGGTCTGTAGTTCACAGTTGGAACGGCTGCCTTGTTCCCCACCTCCTCTTGCTGTACTTCCTGCTCAGAGGCACCTGCTGGTACCAGCAAGCAGCCCAGGACCTGTCCTGGCTGCCAGCTTCTCTTCTCTCCCACCCACGGCAGTGGTGGGAGCCTCCGCTGGGAACAATTTTGAGTCACTTCTCCAGAGAGGCAGCATGAGAAGGGAATTTTGACCAGTCTCCTGGTATCTGGTAACTCGAGACCGCCATCCTCTTACAAGCTGGTGACCTCTGTCACCTGGATCGTGCTTATCTGTCAGAAAACAAAGCTGAATGCCAGCCTTTATGCTGTGCCTTCCTTTTCATGCCTTCCTTCCTTCCAATTGCTGATTCCTCCTCTTTCCTGGTTCTGGCTGTTACCTCATCTAAAGCAGTACAGGGCTTGTTGGATTGAAAACAGTTTTTCCTGTTCTATCTATCTTCACATCTAGGTTGAGATGTTTTCTTCCCCGTGCCTTCTCCACTCCTTTCACTAGGAGTGTCCCTTGTCTAGCTCAGAAGCGCTCAGGTCTGAGATCAGTCGTTTTCCACTCCTGTATGTTAGTGCTGGGACTCTGATGATTCATCTCCTACAACTCTGTTCCATTAGGATTTGATCCTGTTTTTCCTAAAGCGAATGGATTTATTGAAAGTCTCAAAATGAGGTTCTTGGATGTTGCCTGGGGCATGGTCGGTCAGTCTGTCTGTGTCTCCCTTTTTTTTTTTTTTTTTTTTTTTGTGAGTGTGTGGGAACCCAAGTTAGAAAATAATAATGTTGAATACTGCTTTGTGATGGTGGAAAACTAGCTAATACATTTTTCATTTTTAAATAAGTAGTAGGGAGGAAAAGTATTTTTCCTAGTTGAGTATTTCTTTAAATTAATGCAACACTTAATTGCTTTGAGTGGTTAATCTCTTTCCACCACCTTGCACCTGCTTTTTTATGCCTCTCTGCTTCTATGATCATGAATTTGGTAGGAGAGGTGTGAACATACAGAGCCCTGTAATAGCAGCTGGGTATTAATACTGACCTAAATTTGAAACACTCTATCCTGATCCACTTTCTTTGTAGCTTCTCTCCTTTTTCCCATGCCATTAAAATATTTTCCATCATCCCTGTGATTTAAACCTCATACAGGTTTTTCTATATGTTTTCTATTCTTGTAAACACCCAGATAATGTAAGGTATGAAATTAGAAAATCTGAAGCAGGAGAGAGCTCCTTGCTACCTGAGCAGGGTTTTGAGAAGAAAAGGTACAGTGGATGATTCTGTGTTGTTTTCCATTGATTTCAGCGAAGCTGTGAGTGGCTGAGTCCTTGCAGACCAAGAGAGAATTTGCCCTAAGGCTTGTTTCTGTGACTTGGGTCTGTTTGTTCATGTACAGTCTAGTGATGGATCTCTGGCAAAAATAGTGAAGTTATTTCATCGCTATTATACAATGTCAAATTGATCTGGGTTGCTGTTAGCTCCATGTGAACCCTGCTGAGGAAGCGTACCACTAAGTCAGTGCCAAATTTCTGATTTGATGTTGTTCTTGTTCCAATGCATTGCTTGAGCTTTTTCTGTTGAGTTTTCCTGAGACTGAGTTTTGCTCAGGGGCTGTCTTCTATCCAAGTTTGTATTGTGTAGCATCTTTGAATTTTTAAAATTTTTTCTTGTAAATTCCCAATTTTTTTTTTTTTTTTTTTTTTTGAGATAGCTTCCAAATTTTCATAAAATCGTGAGATTCCTCAATGGTATGTATTTGAAACACTTCGTTTTCTCTGAGACTTAGGAATTAAATCTCTTTCAATAGATTTGGTTTATCAAAAGTGTGGGGTTTGTGGATGTCATGGTCTTACCTGAAGATTTGCTGCTAGTAACAGCATTTTTATTTAGAAGGTGACAGTATAAGAAAAGTGCTAAAACCCACTGTGATTCCTGTTGTTTTATGAGATAATCTAGAGACAAAAACTTCTTGAAGTATTTAAAGCTTTGCCTATGTGCAATGCTTAGGATGTGTAGGGTCCTCTTCCTACCAGCTTCTCTGTCTCCCCCTCTCTCTCTGTTATTGAGCTGTCACTGTTAATCTAGATGCTGAAGTAAATTATAAAGGACAGCTTAATCAAACTGTGGTCTTTCTTCTCTGGGTGTATTTTGGGTAGTGCAGCCAGACCAGTAATACTTTTAAGTTCATGCTCAGCGAACACAGAGACTTTAGGGACTGCACACTATTTTTTCCCTTATTGACAATTGTGTGAAAAATACAAAGGCAAAAAAAGTAGTACACTAGGTTAGACTGTCAAATCATCAGCAAATTTTTAGCTATTTTAACACAGTTTGGATTTGAACCATGAGTTTAGAGGATTCAAACAGGGTCTGTTTGATGCAGTTAATCCAATACCATAGTTGGTACTGTGTGCAGTCAGCTTTAAAAGCATATCTGAAATTAGCAGTGCAATAATATTTGTTTTAATAATTTGAGATAAATATATTCTCTTACCAAATTGCACTGTACAGAGATTAACAGGTAGTTTTGGTACCTACTGTGGGTGATTTAGAGGTATGCTTGTTTTTATATATGTTCTTGAAATCTAGGCACCTAAAGCTGTTTGAAATCTTGATGTGGATAAATGTTAAACAATTGCCCCGTGAAAGACTTTTGATTCACTGAATTTCCCTTCTGGATTGAAGACTTGATAGCTGTTGTACTTAGTGTCTTTTCAGTGCCAGGGACAATGTCCAACGTCTGTGATCTGAGTGTTGCTCTTGTCCTTTGTCGCAGGTTGTGGAGATGGTGCAGTCCCCTCTTGTGCTGCCGCTGCTGGCAGATAGGGTTTGAGGGGGCGTGATCCCAGCGGCTGCCGCGCTGACTGTTCAATGTTCCAAACCCATCCAAGGAAGTAACACTCTCCCCTTCGGGGAGGCTGTAAAATGCATGTTATGAATTGTCTCTCCTTGGTCAACGATAAAGAAAATGGGGCTATTCCAGTTGCAACGGGATTAATGAGCGAGGATACGACGACAGCGCCTCAACTTCCTCAGCCTGCAGCATCGCCGCCGCCTGCGCCATGTCCCCTGCCAGGGGCTCCCCCGGCCCCTCCGCTCCCCCCGGGAATGCCGCCGCCACCGCCGCCCCCTCCTCCGCTGCCTGGCCCGAACATACCTCTGCCTCCACAGCTGGTCAACGGGCACGACAGCCACGGCAAAAAAAAACGAATGCGGAGCTTTTTCTGGAAAACTATCCCTGAAGAACAAGTCCGTGGTAAAAACAATATCTGGACAATTGCTGCAAGGCCACAGTATCAAATTGATACGAAGACAATTGAGGAACTTTTTGGGCAACAGGAAGAAGCCAAACCCCAGGACTCCCGAAACCGATCTTTAAAGTCTTCCTTTAAAGAGACTAAGGAGGAGGTAAGAGTTAAAGTAAAACCTCTTTTTTAACATAATGCTGTAGGAGTTGATGTGAATTCTGCCTCACCTTTTTCTCTTTCTCTGTCATGTTTCATCCTTACGGCGAATTTGTCTTGATTCAAAGGAGAGGGGAATGATGGGAAGCATAAACTCTTTGTTCTTAGTGGCACATATTTGTTTTTCAAAGAGCTAACTGTGTTTTATTATTTTAACTTGCTAAGTGCTGTGATTTGATCACCTGTTAAAATAAATATGAATAAGCGGAGGGAGCTGAAAGCATCTGTATTTACTCATGTTGGACAGCCCGTGAGATTCCAGTGTGGAACACATTTGTATTGTCTCTTCAACTCTTCCTCTATGTCTGTGATGCAAACAAGATGTTGTACATGCAAACATGTACCAGGCAGGAGAGAAGGGAGTCCTATTTGCAAGGGTTAATGCTATATATGCCCACAGTGTCCTAGAGACATCAGCAAGGGAAGAGCCAGTAGGGCAGCAAGGATGTAGAACATAATATAATGATTAAGGGTATTTGTTATTTGATAATTTTCAAGTTTCCGCTTTCATAAACGTGACTTTCCTGCTAAGAAAAACTTTACTTCATCATGCCTGCTTTTTTCTGGACATGAAGATAACCTTCCAAGAAGGTCCCAAGATTGCCACTGATTTCTGTTCTGGTGGTGAGGGGTACTCTGTACCGGGTACTCTCAGGTTCAGACACTCTCCAGGGAACTGATAAGTAGCTTTTCTAGTTCTTAAATCCTCTTTTATAGACAGCCTCTTTGTGAAGCCTGAATTGAATTGTCTCAAGTGATCTTTCTCTGAAGTAATTGGAGGGCTGAAATGCAGATTTAATCACTAGTGTGTGTCTACATACATGCTAGCTTGTAAACAAAATACAGAGGGCATGCGGTTAAGAGATGTTACAATGCATCAATTTTTAGTGAGAAAATAGGGACATGAAGTTGCTGTTATCTTGCAGGATTCAGGAGACGTCAAAATCAGATCAGAAGGGACAAGATGAGAAACCAATGCGCTGATAGCATGCATGTTGTACATATTGAAATTTAAGGTTTAGAAAAGCATATGTGTTGTAGGCTCTGAAGCCCTGGCATCGGGAAGTAGTAATTGGGGCCATCATCAGAGGTAGTCATTAACCTCTGTGCTGTTTTCAGGCTATGTTCATCTTTGAATCAGGAGTGTAGTGAGTGGACTTCCTGTGCCCAGTACAGGTGTACAGAGCTCTGGCCTCCTGCGTTTCGTCAGAAGCTCCCCCTTTCAGGACTGCTGTGTGATAAAGATCTAGTTCTAGTAAATATTACAATAAGTTTCATAAATTGAATGTGGCCCATAGTGTGTAATAGGTAGGTCAGAGAAAACCCCAGTTGTGCTCCAGAACTCCTGCAGTGGTAGAGATTAAAATCAGAAGGCTGCAAAACCAGGGATTCTCCAAGATATAATGCCTTGGAAACAAAACCCTGCCTTGCTAAAAATTATGGGTTTTGTGCATCTGTCAGGAGCTGATTCGGTGGTGCTGTGCATTTGCACTGCTTGATGCCTGTGCACCCTGGTTCAGGGCTCCCATGGTGACTTTGCACGTGGCCGGTGGTGAGGCAACAGGGCTTGCCTCTGAGTGATGCCACTTAAGTGACAAAATGTTCCACTCACTGGCTGAGCTTTGTCAAGCATGCTGCAGCAGCGTGTCGGTGGTGAGCAATTTCTTATGTGTTAATGGACTTTGCAGTCCTATCTGCTTAGCAAGGAGGGAAGGAGATAATCCTGAGCGGCCGTGCGTTATTGGAAGTGCAGATGCGCAGCCGCTCACGTGCTTCACCCTGCTGCGGGCATGGCTCGGGAAGGGGCTGGAGATGGGAGCACAGCCTTGTCTGTGACTCCCACCGCCGCTGCTGTCGCTGCCAGCCACTGTTTCCATGTGGGATGGTTATCTGCAGCTCACTCTGGGAAAACCCACAGAGGCTGACGGGAGCTGGGGGCAGGCTGAGGTGTGCAGAAGCAGTGTGACCTTGTGGAGAGCGTGTTAATGTGGGGCTGAGGAGCCCTAGTTCTGTGGGTGGCCATGTTGCTGGCCAGCCAGGGGCAGGTGGGCAAAATATTTTGTGTTTCAGTACCTGTGTTCCTTTTGTGTAAAACAGAGTTGATTTCAGACAGTGCTTTATAGTCTAGCAATGAAAAATTTTCCTTGAAGTTTACATAGTGGAATTAGCTTAGTTGGCATAGTATATCAGCAATGGATTTTCAAGATAACTTCAAGTGCATAAACTCAACTTTTAATTAGATCCAAGTCTGAAAAAAGCAGCATGTGTCCAAAGTGCTGTACAGAAGTGCATGGCCAGAGAGTGCTCTGTTGTCCCTATGGGGTCCCCCTTTGTGCAACAGTGTAGCTTCAGTGGAAGTGGAGAAGAGTTGCTCTTTAGCCACTCCTGAAGGCACTGCCCTACAGACTGTGGAGGAGATGGGGGTTTCATACCTTTGCCAGAGATCACTGTTGATTATGAAATCATGAGCAGTTTTGGTAAAAGTTCTACACATGTAGGAACTTGCAACACTACGTGTCCTTTTAATTCCTCCCTTGACAGTGATTTATACAGGGAATTTAGATGTAACAACATCATTATAACAGAAGTCCCTTTTGAGGCTTGAGTCAAACTCCTGCAGCAAATGCTTTCCTTTTTGTAAACAATCCCTCACCAAACCCTTAGGAGATTAATTAACATGTTTCCTTGACTAAAGGCTTAATTTGCCCTATGGTTCCATGTAATTTGAGGCTCTGAAAAGTAGGGGGTGCAAGGTTAAGTTTACACGCCAATTTACTTTCCCCAACCTTCAGTGGTGTCCCAGTGTGGCACAACAGGCACTCACCCAAGCTATAGTTAGCCTGGCAGCGGAGTGGGTAGAGCAGCTGCTTGTCAGCCAGGGCAACTGGTCTTGCTTTCTCCTTCCAACTGTGCCTATGCTCCTGTCTCTCACCTCACCCCACCTGTCTGCTGGCTCTGGACAGATATTGGATAATGTAATGCACATATTTCACCCTCTGTAAACACATTTAAGTAAGCAGCTCAGCAGAGTGCTGTGGGGTTCTTGATTTGTTTTCTGCTGGAGTAGTTTCTGCTCTTCGAGTGAGTTCTGATGACTTTGCAGAAGGATGCAGTGAATTCCAGAACCTGTGCAAGGGGACAGTGAGAGGCAGAGAGAGAAGGAAGATGGAAGGAGTGAACAGGATGTCTCTTGCCCCTTCTCCTAGACATTCCCTCTCTGTTTTCCTTGTGCTGGCTCTGATGCTCATTCCACCTTCTTGAGAGCTGATTCAACCTGTTAATCCAGAGAAGAACTAACAGCAAGAACCAAATGAGATGAGTACGAGTGCCTGCCTAAGGGAAAGAGCAGGCTAGGAACATGAGATGGGAGGATGACATGGAGTGGGGGCAGCCCTTTAGTAAACTGCTAGGTTCCCTCTGCTGCACTGTGACTCCAGGCATGGAGTGATGGTTAGTGTGTTGTAATATGAAGTGGAAGTTGAAACAGGAAATCATTTATATCCTTCCTAACTTTCAGCACCAAGCCTGAGCCACCAGGCTGTTCCACGCTTGCTGTAATTTGTAAACTGTATCTCACCATGTGAAACTCCATTGTTCTTAGGCAAAGAAAACCTACAGTGTTTTGTTTTACTGATCTGTTATAAATCCACTTTGTTGTGTTTCTCTTCCTTATTGATGATTTCGTGACAAGAAACTCCTGTTGCATTTCTCCAGTCACTACAAAGTCAGTTTTGTTGCGGGTCTTTTTGTGTCTCCCAGAACACTCTGAATCTTTTGTATTGATTGCATATTTGTGTTGGGGTTCAGGAGTAGATATTCTCTTACCATCAACACAGCTTCACCATGGTACTCAGGCTAATTTTGCCCTTGCCATAGTACCTCAAAAACTGAATATTTCTGTGGTGGATTAACATTTGTCAAACTGAGGCCTGTTACTGTGTGATCTGTGCCTGCTGCAGATTTTGGAAATATGCTGGGTTGAGTGCTCTGGTGATGAAAAGTGGATCCATGAGTGAATTGCTGTCCTTGGTTTAGAGATTGCACTGTTTATGAAGCAGAGGTGGCAAGTGTGTGTGACCTGTGATGATTTGCATGGGCTTGCAGAGTGCAGGTGTGGAGATGGTGGAAAGTATCTGAGAGAATTGTAGTATTTCCAGTTTCAGAGAGTAGAGGATGAGAATGGAGAAAGCTCTCCTGAATTTATCTAAAGTAAACCATAAGAAACCATAGGAGAGGGGTTTTTTTTTGCTATAGAGAATCCCAGTGGGACTGGGAATGCTGTGCTGGGAGCAGTGTTGGTGGCATGTCTGAACAGAAGACAGGAGCAGACTGAGCAGAATTTAGAAAAAGCTGTGGTAATGTTCTCAGGGTAAAAACCAACAGCAGACAGTGCTCTGTATGAATGAAATCGAGTGAAATCTCAGTAGAGAAGAGTAGATATTGTGAACAGATGTTCAGGCTGAGGTTATGAATCTAACATGCAACTGAATGTGAGATGGAAGATAGTGTATTTGTGTGCAAGGAGTAGGAACCTGTATTTATGGAGTATCTGCCAGGTTCCCCTTTTCTTCTCCTTGTGCTCCCATCTGGAAACTCCTCGAGGGTGGTTATGTAATGACAGTAGTTTCAAACACTTCTGATAAGCTTGAAGTGGACACCAAGCAAAGAGTGACCAAAAAGTGAGACTTGTTCTGATTGTGTGGTTAAGCAAGAAATCACAGAAAAAACAGAGGACAGTCATATACAGAGCAAGAAGGGTATGTAAAATCTTGGTACTTAAGAACATCTGTGATATTTTTTTGTTGTGCTGATAAGATAAAAGCAGCTGTATATGTTCCCATTTGTTGTTTTTCTTCAAGGGAAGATATTAAAAACATTATGTAATTTGTTTGAGGTTGTACTGTAAATCTGAGTTGTGCCATGGAAAACAAAGGTTTACTCAGCTGATGATCAGTCTCCTTGTAACAGTTACTGACTGTGATTTACAAATTGTACACAAGATTAACTCTGAATATGCTTAAAACCCCAAACAATCCAAAAGCCAAATGATGGTAAAGCTTCTAGGCTTAAACTAGTACAGAGAAATCAGAGAATTAGGGGTGACCGGAGCAATTGGAGACTGGAGCTACAGTTAGAGAGGTCAGTGAGAGGTCCCTGCAGTAAAACATTTGAAAAAGATTAGATACTGCAGGGGGAGAGACAGTGGAACCTGTCCTGCGTTAAGGGGCTTTTCCTTAATGATCTGTTGGGGGCCTCTTAACGCTTAAGATAACGGGAGAACAAACCACAATCTGTCCCCTTATCTCTGCATATGCTAAAACTGAAGGGCTTTGGGCCACCAATCATCTAATTAAAACTAATATGCTGATATTTGCTGTGTTTTCTAGTCTTTGGTGTTTTCAGAAGAGAGGAAATTCCAGAATTTCAGAAAACTTTTCAATATGACTCACTATTTTCAGCAGACGAAGAAGCTGTCTCCTGGGTGCATGTTGAGGATAGCCCATTAATCAGCCCTATATTTTCACTGTCACCAGCTGACTGCAGGCTAATTCAATTTCGTGACAATGCCAGTGTTGCATTTATATATCTACTTCTAATCTGAGCACTGTCACAAAGGTCAAAACGCCTTTCCAGTTGTCAAAACCACAAACAGCATGCGAGTCCAACAGTAGTCTTGAACATCTATGTGTACTGAGCTCTTTTATTGTAGCAGTCAGGTGGAACTGTTAAGGTGAAAGAATTCTCTTGTCCTTGTAAATCTCATGACTTTTGTAGCTGTTATCACCAATACAGCTGTGGTAAAATTTTAACCTTAAGGACACAATTTGCTAAAACAGGGCAAGCCCCCTTTAAACTTGCATGCTGTTACAGGAAGAAAAACTAGTATTAGAGAGGCAATTTGATTATAAATCTTTTTACAAAATTAGGGTAAAATATTGTGGTGAATTTTTTTTTTCCCTCTGCCTAATCTTTGTAATTGTACATGTAAGATGATACAGCAAACCAGCTTTGAAATACAAAGCTGGGAGAGACTGTTATTTTATTATGGATTTCTGTTTGCTTCTAGGTAAGCAAACAGATTTGAGTATTATGTGTTTCAGGGTTTGATTCAAGATCGACTTACTTATCTTCCCCTGAATCAGTGTGGCTGTTTGTTGGCATGAATTAAATCAGTAATGCACCTGACCTCTGCTTAGAAATCCCATCCTCACCTTTGTCACAAAACCTCTGAATTTACATGGGTTTTGAAGCGTGGTGTTCACTAACCTTGGGTCCTTCAAATGCAATATAGTGTATTACCTGATAAGCAACATTTTGCAGATGCAGGGTTTTGAAAAAAGCAAGAAGAATGTTTTTACTTTGTAATGAAATAGAAATATTGATTCGTTCCTTCGTTACATGTTGCTGTGGAATTTTTTGCTTCGCTTGGAGAAAGGTGTTGTGAGTGTGCTATACGTTTCCCTGGTACAAACTAGTTTTGTAGTATATCACCTTTGTTGATAAGAAGTGACTATATTTATTTGGCCTGGGATTTGGTGTAGACAGTTATCTGTAGGAATTAAGAAATGATACCGGAATTTTATGCTATTTTCTTAGGTATTGTTAGAGTAATCTCTCTTGCTTTCTCTCTCAGGTTTCCATTTTGGATGCAAAACGAAGTATGAACATTGGGATATTTCTCAAACAATTCAAAAAGTAAGAATTCTTTGTGGATCTCAAAATAAATACATTGTGCTCTGTTCCCCGTGCAGTTGGCAGTTTTATGCAGTTTTCTCAAAAGTAATTTGACGTGATTTGTTTTCTGATATGTTTAGTTTTGAGTGCGTTTAAGACTTGGCATCAGCATTTAGAGTTTGCTGATGTTAACCAGCTGAAGTGAGTTTTCAGGTATGGTTAAGGGAAGTCCTCTTACCTCATGTAGCACTGCCTGTGAGCTGTCTTTCACTGGCTTCCTCTCTTTATAAGCAACTACAAAGGAGCAATGTGAGCAACTTTTCAAGAGCGAGCTGTTTCATTGCTGTCTGTATTCCTTGATGATGTTGCATTTCAGTAAAAACATCACTGAAAATGGTATCAGAGCAGTGCTGCTGTGGACACTGATGCATCCACAACCTCTTTATAACTCTGTTGAGTAGCCCAGGCCTGTTTTCTTTCAATCTGTGCAACTGTTTGCCCTGCAAGTGTTAGAAATATGTGTGCTCAATTGTTTTTTCAAGGTCTGCCGAATCCATCATTGAAGATATTTATCATGGAAGAAGTCAGCCCTATGGTTCTGAACTGCTACATGAATTTCTTAAATTATTACCAGAAGCAGAGGAGGTAAATAATGGTTTTACGTGGAACGTATTTTTTGTAGAGTTCTGGTGACTGGCATTCCAGCATGAATCTCTGTAAAAGAGGAATCCCAATGCCTTCCTGAGGCTAGGGAACAGGGAACCACTGAGTGCAAATGTTCAGTCTTCACGTGACTTGTGGTATTGAGGTCGCAGTGCAGTCATTCCCTTCACATCAAACAATTTCACCTGCTTTTAGGGAGTTGATAAGACATCTTTTGTTTTTATGATGTCCCTTTTGTCACATAAACAGCAAGACCTGGAACCTTCCTTTGTGCAGTTAACTGCTCTAGGGAGGTTAGAAAATTCAGAATCGAAGGATATTCTAAGCAAACAAATTTCAGTTCTTTGGCACCTGCCTCATGCTTTCCCATTGCGCTGCCTGTGAGCTGAATATTGGTAGCCCTGTGCTACTGCGTTTTTGCCTTGTGGTTCACTGCCTGCTTGGTTCATCTGGCTCTGTTCCTGGGCCTGGTCACTGGGTTTCAATAGGGCAGAAAGGCAGCTCCAGTGTGCAGCACCCATGGAATTTGCTAACATGGCTTAGTGCTCAAAGGAGACGTGTTAGAAGGCACAGAATTACCAGCAGTACCTTCTCAGCATTCCTGTGATCACCGTATGACCAACATCCAAGCGCAGCTCTCTCCCCTCCTAGTCCCAAACTTCAAGTCTATTCACATGATTAAAGAGGTGAAGCTTCATCAACTGACCTGCGAGCCCTGCTTAATGATGTGCAGTTCCTTGCCTGCTCGCTATTGGCACTGACCCATTTATATGTACTTGAGAGAAATGTAAACCACAAACCTGACAAAATTAGCATTAGAATTGCTTGAGTGCTTCACATCAAAGTGAGTGGCTGAAACTTGGGAAATTGCTAAGTTAAGGTCCACATACAGATCAACCTCAACTCACATGCTTTACCACTTCAAGGTCATACTGTCAAAGCACTTTGTTTCCTCTGTGCAGCAGCAAATCTCAGATCCAGTCATCAGCAGAACATGTTACAGTCTTTTGCTGTTAAATTTATGACCCTAAATTGGGCTGCCTTTGCAGAGAATCTTGTAAAAATTGTGTTACATTAGTATAACTGATTTATGTATCTCTTACAGTTGGGGGATATCAACAAGTTGAAATGTAATTAATAAAAAAATAGGTGACAGTAGTTCTGGGACCTCAAAACCATTCCCTCTTCTCTCTTTGTTTGCATTTTAGTACATAATCCATTATATAAACAGAATTTATCTCCTTCCTCTGAAGGTCAGACAGAGGAGAACAGTGGAGTAGTAACTTGAAAGAGAGTGACTCCTAGTTAACTTCGTGTTTAGTCAGAAAATTAGACTGAAAGTGCTACTTCTTTTCCTCTTTCTGGCTTAGATCTTGGTTGTTATTTTATGACAAGTAGAAAGTCTTTCAGCTAGTGTAGTCTATGTGACATAACTGTTGTCATTCAGCTAGAATTATAATGTAAGTTGTTGAATTTTATCAGTTTTGTCTGCAATGCTCAACTAGATGCATTAGCTATCCAATAGGTAGCGCTAAGAGTGAAAAAGTGTGTTTATTTATTTGACAACAGATTTGACAACAGGCCTGTCCCTCAAGATAGTGGGGCCAGAGAACTTAAGTGCTTTTAAGGAGTCACTTGAGAAATTAATAGAAGATATTCTGTGATACAGGAGAGAATTAGAAAATAAGGGATATCAGACATGAGATTTGTTGCTGTTCCCAAGGGAAGGCTGGAAAGAGGCTAGTTTCCAGTGTGCAGGTGTTAGTATGTATTTAATTAATTTCATGCATCAGAAAAAGGAAAGACTCCTTTTCTCTTTGTTATTCTTCTCAAGATTGTTTAACATTTTTGGATTTTTCCCCTTGAGAGCTGGATGATGGTGGCAAGCAAGACAGGGAGAAAATCCTGAATATAAGGAACTGATACTTCTGCTGGTATGGAAAAATGTTTCATACCTTCATGTCATCATGCTTGGTGGGGTCAAAGAATGAGTGGGTCCAGTACCACATTTACTACAGTGGCTCCTAAAATTTTAGTGTAGGCAGTTAAAAACTTAGTTCTTTTTTAGGAGCCTCAGAGCTTTTTTTTTTTCCTTTCTCATTATTTTCACCCTAAATGTACGTTCATTGTTCTCCTGCTATGTTGATTACTTTTTCTCAGTTTATTGTCTGCCGCCTAGTCTGAATACCTGTCTCCTAGAACAGTGATTCACCATTTGCTGAGGGAAAGGCATCAGAAGCTTACAGCCCCACATACAAATAATCCAAAACAGCTAGAGATGCCAGGTGAAGTGGTGTTATTTGTTCTGCTGTTCCCTCTTCTGTTTAATACTCCCTAATTTCTTTTTGTGATATCACATGAGATAACTTTGGCAAGCTGTCATCACATTGGCCTGTCCTTGCACAACGTTACACCCATCCCCAGCAAGGATTCCCTGGGCTTGCCCTTTCTATACTTCCTGTTCTCCTAAAGAGCTGCTTTGTTGTTGTAAGGGTTGACAATTACTCTGAGCAGAAACCTAAGCACTCAGATCCTGAAAGGTTAGTAGCTATTCAGTTCCCAGGGCAGACTGTCTTGGTGTAACCATGGGTGGGCTTCTGCAGTTCCTCTGTGTGCTCTTTGCAGCAGCTCAGGTGTTTACAGACACGTTTGCCTGTATGCACAGGTTTCTTGCAAGTTGGAATGAGGGCCAAGTGCCTTCTGTAGGCCTGTGCTCTGCACCAGTAGCTGTGCCTTTGAGATGTCGTCTGCTTTTTCTTTTCTGTTTTACCATAACTCCTTAGTCTGTAAAAGTGAAAGGAGGGAGAGGAGTGCCAGTGTGGTCAGAGCTATAGAAAGGGCAGCTCTGGACTATTTGGTTTCTTCTTTTTTACCAAGAAGTTTAAATTTACAGTTTACCTAGTGTGGATAAGCACCAGCTTTCTACTCCAATTGTATCTTATCTAGAAGTGTTGTGATATCCAGTCACATTACCTGAATGTGCCCTCATGTCTTTTGTTTGACATTTGTGACATATTTTAGATCATTTCAGTTCACAGTATCTCGGGTACCTGATGGTATTCCAGCTTTTTGACAATGCAGGCTAGGTACTTGGGCTAACAAATACGTTTAACATTCGTTGTCTTTAAAATTATTCTATTTGCAGTATTTTAATGTGACAACTCTATATGCATGCAGAAATAGGTTTCAGTACTGCTAATTTTCTAGCTGTTTTCTATGAAAAATCCTAACAGCTATCAAAGCTGTGGAGATTTTTGCATGTGAATGGCAAATACCAGCTCCTTACTGAATGTTTTTCTCAAACTGAATAAGACTATTATTGAAGTATTGGCACTGCTGTGAAGGCTTTCCTCCAACTTAAAACGTTTGGGTGCTTTCAAATGTTTAATTTGAAAAACTTGACGAATACTTGAAGCTGGCCATGATGGAGCTTGCTGCAAGGCTCCACTCAACATTTTGTTCAGGGCTGTCTGTGGGTGTGTGGCCTGACCACAATACAGTGGTTAGAAAAAAGGCCAAGCAAATTTATAGAAATTCTCAACACATCAACAAGTAGGATAAGATCACTGATTTTGTTTAAGCCTTCTTAGAAGTCCTGCTGTTTGTACCATACTGTGCTTAGCAGTTTTGTAAGGAGAAAGAAACACCTATTTGGAATCTCCTCTGCTTTATCCCTTTTTTCAGTTTGTTTTTTTTCCCAGAGAACCTTGACTGAAGCAGTAGTCTTCTCTGCTATATCACTTCTGAAAAGATTCCTAGTTGATTCTGAATGATACCCTGTTGAAATGGCTGACAGCTTTTATTTACTGGCATTCTGACTAGAGCAGAGAAGAAGCTTTTAGCTGCTTTTATGTGCATATTATTGTACTCTTCAGCAGGCCCAGACTGGTAAAAGTTGAGAGAGTCCAGTGTTTAACGAGCCAGAATAGCCAGAATTTGTACTTTAAATACATACAGAAGGGAGCATATCATACTGGTAATCAGCTCACCCACACACATGCACACCCAGGTTACCAACACAATGTCTATACTTCCTTTATAATGTCTCAAGCCTGTCCTTTGCTCTTGTTCTCTGATTTCAAACCCTGGTTGTCTGTCACCTGCTTTATTGGAACTGTTTCTGTCAGCTCTACCCTTTTCAAACCGTGCCTGTAGTTAAATGCCCCCTCCTTTCCTCAGCCAGTGCTTTATAGGGTTGACCATCCTTCAGAGCTTTCATCTCCTTTTCCTTTTTTGCCTTTTATGATTACCTGCAGGTTTTTCTCTATTTCTTTTTGTCGTTTGCTGGTAGTGGTTTGGCACTGCCCTGGCTCGTGCCTTATGGTGCCTCGCTGCCTCATCTGCTGCTTTCCCACATGCCCTTGTAGTTGGATTCCACTGTGGTGCTTTTTGGGGCATTGGCATTTTTTGACTCTCTTCTTTGTTAGTACCCTGAATATTTGCAGTGGTATGGAGATATTAATAATAAT
>WAAE01010798.1:0-10613 GCA_013400495.1 Nicator chloris
TTTCCATTGCAATCAAATTGTTCAAAAATGAACCCATAAACCCATTGGTTTTGTAACAAGAGGTCAAGATGATTATGTTAATATTCCAGACCTAGTCAAGATAAGATAAATTAACAATCAGTGTTCCCCCAAAGACCTCACAGTGATGGTCAGTACTGGCTGCAGTAGACTGCTTGAAAAGGTCTGCCTCCCAGGAGGTCAAAACTTGTTAAAAAGGAAGTCATAGTAACAGTAAAATATTGTTGTTAACATTTTCCAGGAGTGGACATGCAAGTTACCTTGTTATTTGTCATAATAACAGTTACTTAAGGCTCTAAGTCAAACCTAGTCTGCTTTTCTTTTGATTTTTTAAAATTCAATTAATACAATGTGCTGTACAAAATCTGCCAAAGGCATACATCGATCCCGTAAAAACAAGGGGTTTTTTCTTGTGCAGCTCTTTCTCTGCTAACTTGTACTGTGTGTGTTGTTCTACATTGTGTTGGTGCAAGAATAAAATAGGCTTTGAAAGATCTTTGAAGACTGGTTCAGAAAGGTTCAAACAGGCATGGCTCTGTTCCATGGATGAAGCAAGGAAAAATTGTGATGTATAGTTCGAATGGATGTCATTATTAAGGAGAAAATTGCATGGCTATCCCCACAAAATTATCCGGCTTAAATGGGAAGTTCTTTTGCATCCTACAGCTGGAGCTTTTAATTACTTTATGACATTTTGAAGGACAATTTTAATTCAGTGTTTTCCACAGGAACCCGATTACTTCTGTTTCTCTTTCTTATATTGCTGGGATGGGGTTTTGTGGCTGTTTGGTATTTATTTGTGTTTTCTTTAACTCCCTAGGTGACAAAACCTTGTGGAATCTTTTGTGTCACAGAAGTCACCATGAAAAATGTGTCACAAGCACTAAAATAGTTTTCAATTTCTATAGTGCTTTTTCATCTCTAACCTGCAATCAACAAAACACCAGTTAGTAAATGTCACTCATAAATATACCTGTTTCCTAAATATCAAGTGAGAGATGTTTAAAAATTATTATTAAATGAATGTAGCTTTCAGAGATTCTTTAGCAGTCAGTATTGTAGCACTGTTGTGCTATTTTAATGGAGTCTGTAGTTAAAAATACATGTATGTGTCCATCAAGATTAAAAAAGTTCAAGTGCTTTTTAACTAATGATGTATTTCTCCTTTAGAGGCATTTTGACAGTCACATGGTGTTTCAAGGAATTGTTACAGGATTTAGTAAAATTTTAGAAATTTTTAAACTGATATGGTGATGCTGCATGTGAAGTTATCCACTTGAGATCAAAAATCATGAAGCATTTCCACTTAGAATGAAATGAATAATTTTAGTATTCAGAAATGGCAGGAAAGCCTCCATGTTGTCAAAAAAGGTATCATTGCAACATGCATGCTCTTGAAAAACATGCCTGTATAATATTCTTTTTCCTATACATCAAGAGGTGCTGTCTCTGGGTAATCTGATAAGAGACTGTTCAGGTATGTACATCCATGGATGCCATTATGTATCAAACCTGGTGAAACTGAGTGTTCAAAGGCAAGAGATATCAGGAGAAGCCAGCAGACACATTAGAGTTTTGTTCTTTATCCATCAGAGAGTGCACAGAGGTTATGCCTCTCTTTAACCCCCACAGGTATGAACAGAGCAAACAAGAACAATGACACTACAATGAAAGTATGACATGCTTATGCATAGTTAGTGAGCTTTAATGATGTGTAGTCAGATAAATCATACCTGCATTATCAGATTCTATTTTTCATCTTCTATATTTGAATGCAGAACTTCTCTTGATTTGTTTTTGTGTGCTCCAATTAAAACTAAGAAAAGAATTAGATAATTTTGTATTAGATAGTTTGTCTACAGATACACCATATTTTCTCAACTTCTGCACAGTTAGAGTTGCAGGCTACTTATGGCAGATAAGTTGACAATGAACTTACTTCTCACTTTCTAAGCTATCAACACAGGTTTTTACAGAACCAAAAAAAATATATATATAGAAGCTATACAAGGTGTTTGGTGACAGAAAACAATCCTACACATTGTTCTTACGGAAAAATGAATGCAAATATAATGTAAGCAGTTCTCCACCCAGAACATAATTCTCTTTGAAGTAATAAACCTCGTAACATCTTGCAACTTTAGATCATGAAGCCAGCAACTAAGATGCTCTGAATTCAAATCTCCATAGGGATTCTGAGCCTTCCTGTAACATTTTCACTTTTGCCATATTCCTTAGATGTGATGTAGATGTTGTGGTTAGTCAAGTCATTAATTCTTTCAACAGATCCACAGCTCATATTTCCTCAAAATAAACTTGATTTTCTTTTAAATCTAGGCTAGAGAAATGAAGAGATGGTACAAAATAGATTTTCTGGGCTAAGCATCTTGCTTACCAGAACACTGAATGGTATATTTTGTCTAACTTTGGCTCTTTGGGTGCCAAAAAAATATTAAAAAATGAAACAATTATGTTGTCAACAGTTATTTAATCTGAAACACCATAAAAGAATACAAGAACACTTTGGACAAATGAATGTAAAGCTAATACCTGCTTAAACCTGAGCAAAAATCTGCTGCCTGCTTGACAATTTCTTATGGAAATGAAGAAGTTAAACAGCCATAACACAAGGGTTGTTGCAATAAAAGTAACACATAAGATTGGTAGAAGTTGTTCTGATAACTGTTGCGAAGTCAAGTCAGAGTCTAACATAAGCATAAAAGATATTTAACTTCTGTCTCTTCCAGAGTAGGGCATTAATACTGTTGTCTTTTAAAATAAATGATTCATGCAACACGTCTAAGGAGAATTTCAGTGTTGGGCTTCCCACAAAGTTATGACATTCTGGTTTTTTGAAACTTCCTTCTATATAAAATGTAATTTAACTTAACTATTACAGGTATGAACACTATAAACACTATTTTCTTCCTTGTAATTGCTCTGTGGATAGAGAATTTTAGTTGGGGACTAGGAAGCTTTGTTCTTTTGCTACCTTCCTTGGTATCAAGCATTCAAATTAAATTAAAAATTAAACTGAATTTGAACAATGCAATCACAACCCTAGTATCATTACATTGGCTAAATTTTCTCATCAAATACAAAAATATTTAAAAGATCTAAGTACAAAAGTGTTTACAAGATCTATTTATAAAATATAAACTTAACGTGGAAAAATATGACTTATTAGGATGTTCAACCATTTTCAAAAAAGTTACTGAAATCCATATTATCAAACTTTGGATACACCTATTACACTGCTCATAATTTAAAAGGGTAAATACACTTTTGGCAATAGAGTGAATTACTTACTGACCTTAGATCCAAGCAATGAATCTAATAAAGAAGTAAGAATCCTTGTAATGAAGCTAAAGCATTTGTATTTCATATATGATGAAGACAGTAGTACATTATTTCCTAGTTTGAAGGTGTAAATTTTGGGAAAAAAAGGAAGAACAAATAACCAAAGTAATTTTTACAGAGATCAAGCAAAACTAACATGGATTTTGAATCATATACATAGGTTTTCCTCTAAGTGATTCTTTTTCCTATTGGCTAGGACAAAATTTGTGGTCGTTTTACTTTTATACCATTAACATGCTTGGGCCATTTGAGATGGATTCAGGCTGTTAATTGTAGGACCATGAACTGACACAACATTAGGAAATGTATTTCCAGGAAAGTGTCTTATGCAAGGACCTTCAGAATAACATGCTCATAAAGACTCCATGGAATGTCCAGGTTTTTAGGTAAACCATGCACAAAGGGATATATAGAGGAATGACTGTGGTTATATAAAATCCAGTGCTTAAAACCAAGTCAGTCATGGCAGTCACTCTTGACAGGCACTGACATAGAAGGCAGACTTTGCCAATTTGGACTTCAGGCTGTCCATTGAAAAGAAGTACTAAATTGTTTTTTGGAAAGCAATTGCCCACAGAAATAAGAGTAAATTATGAAATGAAGTTCTATCACAGCTATGCACTATTCAAGAGTAAATGAAGTAAGTCAACTTTCATTATTGAAGGCTTCATTTCAGAGGCTATCAGAAATTACTGCATTTCATGTTTCCTGCAGCAGATGGCATTTAAGCAGCTAAGCTTTAGAGATGCCATTAAGAGATGATGTCAAGTGTAGAAAATGTTCAGTTTCCAGTTTCTTACACCTGTCAAACACATGCCCAAGGAGCCCATTACAAAGAATATGGGATTTTCTCAAGCTCTGTAAATCACTCAGGACAAACATGTTTGCTTAACAAACCCTGAGCACCAATGTATCTGGGTAAAAATCTAAATAAAAGAGTGAAAAAAACAACTTTGTCCTAGGGCTAGTGGTTCTAATTTTTTTTTCTTTCCTCAAAGCCACCTAAACGGAAATAATATGGGAGTTAAATCTTAACCTTGCTTTTGTCAGATAAATGGTCATAACAGCTCCTTGGTTTTCTATCAGGTACTTTGTCTGTAGTTTACTCATGTTTGACTTTCTCCCTAAAATATGCAAATGTTTTTCTGAACATGTTAGTTGCAGATATAAAAGAACATTTAGGTATGGCAGACAAATGCTTCCTGGGGTGCTATTTGTCTTTTTAAAATTCAGCTTATGCATATTTGTCATCACTAATTGTAAGTAAACAAACAGTGTAAACACACTGGTTCCAGGTCATTTCATTAGACTATGTAATAGTTTTAATTCCACAAAACAACATAAAGTCCATAGTAGCAAAATGTCCTTGTTTCATCTAGGATAGAGTTAATTTTTTCTCAGTATCTGTTTGTTTGGGGTTAGATTTGTTTCTTTTTTACTTATAGAATTTTTTCTCATAAGCTGCTAGGAAACTAACTACTGGGCAGTTATGGGTAGGTAAGAAAAACAAAGAAGTGGCCAAAAGAGAGGAGTGTAGCACCTGGCTACACTTCTTTGGTCTCTGGGAGTTTCTCTCGGAGGGGGAATATAGGAAATATGGGAAATGAGACAGATAGTACTGTGGATTTAATTAGCATAGTCAGTTTGATAACCAAGATGCCTTGGCAAGAACAAACAGAGCTTTGAAGATTCGATCAAGACTGGTCACAGGATAGAAGACTGAATCAACTTCTGCAAGCAAGAGCTGTCGCAAAATGTATGTTTGTTTGTGTGGTGTTTAACCTAATCATTGTAGTAAAAAAATACTAGTCTTCCTAGAATAGTATAAGCTTATGTAGCTCACAGTAATATCAGATTCTGATCACCAGTCAGTCTTCCCTGTCTCTCTCTCAATCATCGATAGGAGAAGATACTGAGAGTTTTGGGGGCAGGTAAAGGACGTGGCTGGGGACAGCTGCGCCCTCTTGCTCTTGGCATTGGAACAAGGACGGCCAAGCTGTTGCTTACTGCAGGGAGAATTCACTGTCACCACCAAAGTCCAGTCCTAGGCCTACCACCACCTGTCCGTCTGTCCAGGAACTCTGAACTCATCTTCTCCTGCCCTGCTGGAGCTGGGCCAGCCCTGTCCCATCCCCACCGTCTCTTCCACACCGCCCTGGGTCTTTGCTACGCTGTAGCCCCGCACCCCNAATAACACACTGAATTTTTAGTTTTTGCTAAGCTATTTATCCTAAGTCAATGACTTTTCTTTTTTTTTTTTTTTTTTTATTCTGCCAGTGAGGAGGTGCATAAAAGAAACTGGGAGGGAGTATGGTTAGGGGACAGGTGACCCAAAATGAGCAAAGAAATATTCCAACTCCATAGCACATCCTGCCCTTTGTATAAACTGTGGGGAGCTTCATAAACTTCCTGGAAAGGTGGACGGGAAGGTAATCTGGGTTTGGAAAGAGGGGTCAGCAGGTGGTGACCAATTACATTGTGCATCACTAGTTTTTCCCATTTTATTGTCATTGCTATTATCATTTAGCATTATTATTGTATTTTAATTGTTTTGGGTTTTTTTATAATTAAACTGTTCCTATCACAACTACAAATTTTACTTTGACTCTTCTCTCCCTTCGACTGGAGCAGGGGTAAAAGAGAGGAGAGTTGAGTGAGCAGCTGCGTGGTGCTTAATTTCCACATGGGCTAAACCTATGACACAAAGTCATCAAAGATTTCTCTTTATGAAGCTAACAGCAAGGTTCTTTCCATAATCTTAAGCAAAGTTCCTTTGCATTTTATTTTGGTAAAATATTGCAAACTTTTCTGAAATACTTGGTGAAGGTTTTAATACAGTGGAAGGTGTAATCACTTCCTACATTTATTACAGTTAAAATTTCACCTGAAGATGGTAAAGGACAAACTTCCTAATGTAAAGTTCAAGATCTATAAAGCAGATCAATGGGGAGGAAAGCTAAATATCACAGTCTAAAGGCTGATTTACTTTCTATCACAGAAAATAAATATTGAATGCAAAAATATGAACTAAACTGCAGCCATGTAAATATTTAAAGCATGTTATGTTTATGCATGGTAGGATCTGTGCTATTTAGATGCGAATTCCTTCAGAGCTATGTTCATTTACTGTGGAAAACATAAAATGTAATTAAAAGAAAAAAAGCTTATATCTGTCAAAAATAGATGGATAAAACAGCTAAAGGCATCAAAATATGAGTGATATTAAATGTGTATTTAGTGCTTAAGCAAGAACATGTTAAGTTAAATATATGTCCTAGTATCATCCAGGGAAACATTCCAGAAACACAGTATCTGAGAAAGTATCTATCCAAAAAAAGAAACTAAAAGAGGAGGTTGTCTGATTAAAAAAAAAAATCATATGAAAATTATAAAATACAGCAAAGCAGTAAGTAGCATTTTGATAGGGTGGGAACAGCTTTGTTTTGGGCTGAACAAAGTAAACTACCTAACCACTCTTCATGTACAAGACGAGTACAAGTACAAAATCAGTATCTCCAGCTGAGTATTGATCTGATAGAAGTAACTAACTTACAAGCTGGTTTTTCATTTCCAAGTCTTTGCTAAGATCTGATTATTGAGCAGTGCCTCTGCTTGTGGTGCAAACAAGACCATATGCCAACGTCAAAGTTAGGGATTTTATGTAACAGCAGAATGTGAAGTAGAGGGATAGAAAGAAATCGAAAAGAGAGGGGAGAGAGACAGAGGCAGAGAGACAGATTAAGAAGCAGAAGACGGTCACCACCTGTGGATCCAGCAGCATTGTGTTGGTTTCTCTTCACCCTAGTCTTCTCAGTGGATCTCTGGACAAAATGAGATAATGAAAGACGCAAAACCTCTAGAAAGGAGGCCATATGACAAAAAAGTATTTTAGGAGTGACTGTATGATACATTGTTCACAGAAGTTAGTAAATCATGGACAAGCAGTAAAAGCCCTGGATATTATCTGAGGCAATATCAACCAGCAAAGCAGTTAATGCTTTTGCAGTGGCAGGATAAAATATCACTAGGCTGCAAAACAACGAATATTGTCCAAGTTATTAAACAAAATAATTAAATTCAAATGTATGGTATGCTAATACACTATTTTCCTAGACTTTGATATTCCAGCTTTCAGATCTGCTCAAACTGACTGATCTTAGTGGTAAAACATTCAGAAAATGTCAAAATAAGTCCTATTCAGTAATTCTCTAATCATGAAACAGAGAGTAATACTGAAAGACGATTTTGCAAAACCAGTCAAAAAAGGAAAACTTTTTTCTGATGTTAAACAGCAAAAAAAATTGTAAGAATTAATAACTGCATTATTGTTTGTCTTGGGTTCCATTTCCAAACCAAGACATTGTTCTAACTTGTTTGAAGTCATAGAGGAATATATTCTCTATGTGTATCTTAGGTACCTTTGCAAAAAAACAAAAACCAAACCAAACCAAAAAAAAAAAAAAAAAAAGAAAAAAAAACAACAACAAAGCATCTTTTTATAAATATTTTCTGCTTCACATCTTATGCCAGGGTAAAGGGGGTGACAGGTATGGGATGGAGCAGATGCTCCAACAGTTAAAAATAAAACTCTAGCTAAAATGAGGATTTCTGCAAAGACCGAATTAAGTTGTCTTTTCAGCCAATTTGCCACTAAGAAATCCCAGAATTGGTATAATTTCCCAGGATAAAATCCAAATTATTCAGGAGTTAAATGCCTACTGCAAAAGGCATGCAAGGTTTTAGAAGTGAGGATAAGCAGTCATTTTTCTAGTGGAAAAGTAGAAAAAAATTCAGTTTCAGGGAACTGCACAACACATGTCATTTGTGGAATGTTCAGACACTGAGGTTACACACAGAAAAATTAATCCCCTCCTAACACTTTTCTTTTTAAATTTCCAAGTAAAAAAATAGGATTTGACAGCATAGAACAGTCCAGTGGTTCAAATAGCCATATCTGAGCTTGGATTTTTATTGGTTTTGGAATCTTTTCAGAATTCATGAGATATTTATGTAGAAGATTTATGACTCAGTGTCAAATAAACTTATATGTCATTCACTCAAAATCATTGAGTCTACATCCCTGACTTACTGCAACCCATGGTGATAGCTTATGCAATCATCTCATCAGTATTTATGTATTTATGTCCAGATGTTCTCCTCTTTGAATGATGTCATATTCTGGAAAGATAAGTCTGATGAGATGAGCTGGATGTTTATATGTCGATGGCACTGACACTGAACTACACTTTTTTCAATCAACGAATCACTAAATGGCTGAGGTGGGAAGGGACCTCTTGGAGACCATCCTGTCCAATTCACTGGCCTAAGCAGAGCCACATAAGGTTAGTAGTCCAGGACCATGTTTAGATGTTTTTGTAGCATCTTCAGAGATCGAGACTTCATGATCTCCCTAGGCAACCTGTCCCACTATGTCAGGCATTCTCATAGTGAAAAAGTGTTTCCTTGTGTTTAAATGGAAGCTTCTGTGTTTTAAGTCATGCTTACTGATTCTTGTATTTTCAGAATCCACTGAAAAGAGCCTGGCTCCATCCTCTGCACTCGCTCTGCAGATATTTACATGTACTAGTAATGCTCTCCTGAGCCTTCTCCATACAGCTCTCAGCCTTTCCTCATTTGTCAGTACTCCCGTCCCTTAATCATCTTTGTGTCTCTTGCACTGGTGAGAAGCCCAGCACTGGACACAGTACTCCACATGTGACCTCATCAGTCCTGAGGAGAGGGAAAGGATCAGCTCCCTACTCCTGCTGGATGGCGCCCAGGATATTATTTGTTTTAATAAGCCCAGGATATTATGCTCTGAAGGCTATATTGCTGGTTCATGTTCAACATGGTGTCTACCAGGCCTGCAGGTTGTCTTCTATCAAGTTTCTTTCCAGCTGGATTCCCCCAGCATATGTTGTTCCATGGATTCTGCAACATCTACTGATTCAATGCATAAAAAAGGTTTTTTAGTGTGCATTATTTTCTCTAATTTTAGGTCTATAGTAGTTGAAAAACAGATGTCAGTCTGTAACTCAATTACCACAGCCCAAGTGCTGGCAAATTAGCCACGTTCTCAGTAGAAAAAATGTCTTAATGTCAATTTTCTTGTCCAGTTGATGGTGCTCTTCCTGAGCAGTTGATGTACTTGGGGTTTTTATTACAATAGGACAAGTAAGTCATGTACAATTTGCTAACAAATAAAACCAAAGGGTAACACATCCTAGATCTGGAGAAACAAATAACTTTTGCTGTGATGCCTTTTTTCTCAGGCATTACTTGTCCATTTGCAGACTTTAAACATTCACAATTGAAATATGATATTCTGTAAACTGAAACAAAGGAATTCTTTTACATACAGCTTTATTTCTGTGTCCTGAAACAGCAAGGGCTTACTCAGGGCAATCTCTGTTTAAGAACTTGAGTAAATACCTGAATATCCATTTAATCTTGACATTGATAAAAAAGTTAATTTTCTCATTAATGATGACATGGTGCCTCAGTGAATCAGTACACAAAGAAATTAAACTGATTTGACTGAAAATTATGTCTCAACTGAACTTTATCCAAGGTTATCAGATGCTCCAAGGGAGAGCAAGATTTGCTCTAACACCCATGTGAAATGTCTTGGTCGCTATTAAACATAAATGCACACAGTTCAAAAACAGTGGTCTGAGTGGGAAGCTCATCAGAGTACTTAACAGTTATCTGTGTAGGTTTTCCTATAGTATTAATCTCTGTTGTATGCACATTATAAAACACAAGAACACTCAGCATTCTGGAATCTACTTAACACACTCACCACTATACCAGAACTGCCATAAGCTTCAGGGTGCACCTTTAAATTTGTCATAGAATTGTTTGAGTTGAAAGGGACCTTAGAAGTCACCTCATTCCAACCCCTCTGCCATGGACAGGAACACCTTCCCCTAGGCCAGGCTGCTCAGAGCTGCTCAGAGCACCATCCAGCTTGGCCTTGAATACTACCAGGGATGGAGCAGCCACAGCTTCTTCGGGCAACCTGTGCCAGGGCCTCAGCACCCTCACAGGAAAGAATTTATTCATGTTATCTATTCTAATTTTACTCTCCTTCAGTTTGAAGCCACTGGTCCCTCATCCTGTCACTACATTCTTCTGTAAATAGCCTCTCTTCATCTTTCATGTGGATTCCCTTTGAATACTGGAATTCAGGCTGCAATTAGGTCACCCAGAAACCTTCTCTTCTCCAGACTGAA
>WAAE01010800.1:0-17403 GCA_013400495.1 Nicator chloris
TCACTGAGCTTGTTTAAAATACTCTATAAATAGTCGAGTTTAAAACAAATTGGATTATTAGCTTTCAGAAATCAGACAGAAGTCAGTGTCTTCATTTCGTGTCCTATTGTGACAGTGGCCCTTTACTGGACTCTCTCCAGTATCTCTGTGTCTCTCCTGTGCTGGGAAGCCTGGAACTGATCCCAGCACTCCATATGTAGCCTCACCAGCACAGACCAGAAAGGAAGGATCCCCCTCTGGACCTGTTGGCAGTACTTTTCCTCACACAGCCCAGGATGCTGTTGGCCTCCTCTGCTTCCAAGGTGCACTGCTGGCTCAGAGTCAGCTCTTGGCAGCTCTCAAAAACAAAGCCAGTTAATTTGTACAGAACTTTTTGGAATGAAATATCATCTGAATGTGTCACTTATACCTGTGTTTCCTTCATCTTTTTTTAGGCAGACATCCCAGATGTGTCCCAAATTAACAATTTTTATAGAAGTTCTAGTGGCTTCACAAGGAGAATCTGCAATTTTGTGGCTTGTTAGTCTGTGATCAGGCATTAGAGAATACTGAATCATGTAAATTTGACATTAGAAAGCCAGGTTCCTAATTTTGAAATAAATTTCTTGACTTGCAGCGCCATAAAAAAATTAGTGCCTTATTTTTTCCTGATTGGAAAAGTCTGCGCTTCAACTACTTTTTGAATGAAGATGTATTCTGAAAGTGTGTTTTGATAAATTGCTTCTTTGAGAGCTAAAGAGTTCACTAAAATTAAGAATTTGACAGCTACACATATATGCATAAAGAAGAAATAGGTGTCACACATTTTTTTGAGAACCAAACATTTAGATCTTTTAGAAACAGGACTCAAAGATCTACAATGGGAAATTCAGTGTGTTTTGATTACCTAAAAGTTAGTCACTTTATGGAAATATTCTCAAACAGAACAAATAAGAAACTATCTGTGAAAAATAAAGATTATGTAAAAGACTTCCACATTTTTTGATCATTTTTAAAATTATTTAATGCTGCTGGTTGTGATTCCTTCCCTTTTGTTTGAACTAAACTGTGTTTGTGTTGCATCTGAGAGAAAATGGAGGCATTCAAGAACAGACAGGTGTGTTTTGGTGATTTATTTCATACTGCCTCTTCTCTTTGGATTTGAAACAAGTAATAATGAACTCCTTCCAATTCCATTGTAAGATTAGGCCAGGGCTTTGTGTTCTACAGCCTACTCATCACACATAATTATATGGGGCAATTATATGGTATAGCTTGTTGCCCACAAGGAACAAAAGGGACAATACTCACATTTTTGTTTTGATTCTCAGGCTGCATTTAAATGGCATACAAAGAAATTTCCTCCAGGTCTGATTCTTAATGAGCATAATAGCTTCTGGAATTCATGCCAGAGTACTTAAAGGTGGTAAATTTGATTTCATTATAAGTTTATCCCTGGAATGCTTTTGCCCTTGCTACTTAAGTATGCTTCTAATTTCACACAAAATAATGGTTGTGGTTAGTGCTTTGAGGTATTCCTGAGTTGTGTTCCATTATTATCTTTCAGTGATATATTTGCATAACATGCAAAACACAGAAAATTTAGGAGATGTGATGTTAAAAATTCAAATTAATAAGTCAAGGTTCATGATCTATTAAGATTTCCTCTCACCCTGTTCTACTTTGTAATGCTGTAGGGCTTCAAGAACATGAGGGTATGAAGGCATTTTCAATCTTCACATTGCTAATGCAGGCACCCTTGGAAGGTGTCTTTCATGAGGAAGACTCATGGTGAGACTGCACTGTAAATTCCTCTACTGCCCTTCTCTGAATTTGCCTGTAGGGAATCCTTGTTCTGAGCAAAATGTACAGAGGTTAGGGGCAGGTTAGGGATCCCAGGAATCCCATGCTTTATACTATCAGGCACTTCTATCTCTGTTAGCCATGTTGACCTTGTAATCCCCAGAGATCTGGATGTAACAAGGTTCCCAGATGCCCCATCTCAGCTTTTAACAGTTCCATGTGCAAGGAGGACCTCTGATGTTTTCAGAGACTTCCAACTTTTGTCATGCCCATGAGGCCAGCATCTGTTGCTATGACACTGCACTACAGTCAGACTTGCAGCCAGCTCACTACTTCATGTCTTGCTACATAAATAGAATGAAACCGTTCTTGCTGAAAAATGTTCTTCTGTCCAGCTTAAATTGGACATTGTTTCTCTCCTGTGCAGAGTTCTTTATTTTACTTCCCCTTTTTGAAGGAAACCAACCTCTTATGATACTTCTTAAGACATTCTAAGCACACAAAATAGACCTTCCTAAGTCCACGTTCCTTGATTGCCATTTTCTATCCACCTATGTCTGCCTATGACACCACTTGGTATTTTAAAAGGGACAGTCTAGGGTTAAATCTTCTGTGTTCTTCTCTATTGTGTCCTCAGGGATTCTCTAGAGGTGTATTTAATTCCATACCAAACCTGCTCCACCAGCTCTGTACAGTCTAAATCCTTCTGATCTTTTGATCATTTTATCTGTCTAATGATTCCATAGCTAATTCAAACAATTTTACTAATTTTAATTTTACTAATCTTAATGTTATCTTTAACCCTAGATATCTGCTCCCGTAGAGGACATATTGAGTTATCCAAGCAGCAATAGTTATTCTTCAACACTCAAGAGTTAGAAAGGACTTCAGTGATTTGGACTTGCATGCCAGCTATAGGCAAGGGAGTGAAGAAGGAAAGAACATGCAAAGAATCGTGCCCCAAAAATCTAGTGAATTACAAGTCAATTTGTCAAATGCTTTTTGTAAACAGGCTTTTTTTTGACCTTATGTTCCTTAAAGACCTTATTTTCTATGCAAGCCTTATAGACTCCTGGTGTGTGTAGTCTAAGTATAGCCTAGCTCAGGCACAAATAGAGGAGCAAGTCTTGAAGGGAGTTGGCAGGGGGACTGATAAAGACAGTCAGATCAAGAAAACACCCTTAATAAAGAGATATCTTTTTATGCAGACACATTTTTTCAATCATTCTAAACATACTTATCATTTGTCACAACATTTCAAGTTTGCTAAGGAGTGAGTAAAATTCACAGCAATTCCAACACTCCTGTCTGACTAAGACTGATTTCTACTCCAGTTCCTGAATGGCAATTTCTTAAGCTGTCAGACAAACACAGGTTGTGTGTCAGCTGCAAGGAATGTGGTCCTCCATATTTCTGTACAATGACTGGATGCATGTTACAGCTTGATGGAACATGAGAAGGAATTTGATCAAAACATTTTAAATAGAAAGGGACACTACAAAAGACCTACTAAGTCACAAAACACTTGAAGAAGGTTTCACGGGGACTTGACAGATGAAAAGCTGACAGCACAACTGTCACAGTCTCAGTAGAAATCCAGCTTGATCTCATTACCAACAAAGTGGGAGAGACACACAGGAACAGTAATGAAAACACATGAACAGTAATGAAAAGAAATTCAGAATACAATGGAAGTATCATTTGTGTGCTCCTGTATGCATAGGCCATAGACAAACCCAGTACAGGAAAGAAGGGCAGTATAATATAAAAAATGAATGAGTTAATGAAACTCAGAATTCAGTCTTTTTTTAAGTTTTTTTGAAACAGATTTTTGCATTAAATCTAAATGTACAAGGGAGTTTGTGTCATAATAAATCATATCAAAATCATGGGAAATTTTAAGAAGAAAATCCCAAATGACAAGATGGCTGAATTTGAAATGGTTTCAAATTTTAAAAGATTTTCAATCCTGTCTGTCCAGCTTAGACTCAAAGTGAATGAATTTTTAACTTCTCAGGGTGGTATAGGTGGGATAACTTAATCAGCTACAAAAACCCCTACAAATATTTTGCAAAAAGAATACCTCTTATATATGCTCATGGATGACGTAGGACTGTGAATCCTGACTATTTTATATGAAAAGAACTCTCTAATTTGTAAGGATGCTTTGTATTTTAGTTCGACAAATACCATTTGATGTTTTAGAAATAAAATATAGAATAATTCAGATTTTCATGTTTGTGACTTTTACACATGTAATATGCCTTTGTTTCATTCATACCTATGAAACACAGTAATGATGATTAAATTTTATTTCATTTATCAATCCTTAAATTAAATTTTAAGAGCAAAATAGAAATCAATATCTGCTAGATAGTATTTGAGATAAGCACCTCTAGAAATGGTGCCTAGTTGTCTCATTTTTTCACCAATAAAAAGAAACTGTAAAATTATGATCCCAAGTAAAATAATTTCACATAAAAATTTGAGATTGAAAGATGGGTTAAAGATTAAGGTCTTAGTATTTTTTTTACTATAAATAAATACTTCTTTTGTGGTGCTTTAAGACATCGTTTGGATTTACACTATTATCTTTAAAACTATGACATAGGCTTTAAATAATAGAAAGAACAGTTTTTATTCTTTTCATAAAAAGGTGTTTCTGATGTTCCTAGAGTGACTCATTAAGCTTAACTGATCTTTTCCTTTTCCATGAATTTTTAAAAATATGCTCCAGAGCTACACAGCTCGTGGTGCAATAGGAGAGTTGCCTCTGATCCTGCTTAGTCCTGTCCTACTCTGGCTTTAATGCTCCCCGGGCAGTGTGTGTTTCATTTGAGTAGAACTTCCTGAATAGGAACTTTTGGGTTCTTGTGCTTTTATTCTAATTACAGGGTACTTTTATTGTGCAAAGAAAAAATATGTCAAAACTACCCAAACAGCTCTTCCTTGTGCAGTTGATGGAGAGGCAGGCTTTTCTAGTCCTATATCTCTTAGCTTCTATGGCTCAATTTTTTTGCCTAAAAGAGGTGTGCAGAGAGTCATTTGGGGCCCTTAAGGTTATCTGACACATACCAACGTGTCTAGTAACAATGGCAAAAGGCCTGAGAATGACCCATTGAATGAAGGGGGAAAATACAATAAGGCATCTGAAAATGTGGTAGTTTCCAATTTTTAGGCAACTAGACTTAATTGACTGAATTCCTTGTATCTTAAATGGAACATTACATTTTTCAGCAGTGTTCACAAGATTATTATATTTATTCCACTGTAATGAACTGATAGATTTTCTTTTTTCCCCATCAATGGACATCAGCTTCTGTGTTTCAAAGTGTCAGTCTAGATTGTTTCAAGAGTTTCACGGCTCCTGGTCTCTTTAATGGACAAATACAGACTTTGAAGGATTACATGCAGATTTTAATCAAGCCCAGACTTCACAGGGGGTACATCTGGGAAATGTGCGCTCAGGGAATGACTAGGATGTCTGAGGAAAAGGCTAAATGTTCTGAGAATTACAGAGGCCTTTGTATAATGACAAGCCTCTACCATTACTCTCAAGCAGAACCATCCTGATTGCTTTCAAAATTTAGGGTTAAAAACGTCAATGCTCAGCTCTGTGACCATAGAACACTGTCTCAAAAGAAAGTGCCACTTTATTGTAACATAATACTACTACTGACTGCAGATTCCATGTGCACTTCCTCTTGGAGCCAGGTCAGAATTCTTATTATTTGTCATCAGAGATTTGTTTGTTTTATTCCATCATTCATACATCTTTGTGACCTTCAAGGAAGTGATCTCTCTGCTTCCAAGAAATGGTTAAACATATTTTTAATTTTCAAAGAAAAATGAGAGGGCTGCTCTATAGTCTGCCACAAAATTGTATTTCATCATCACAACAGGGGTGCATGATGTGTTCCACAGACCATGCTGTGGAGTGCTGAAGCATGGGTTAAAAGAAGGTAAATTTAATATTACCCCCTCTACACTCTCCTTAGAGGTTAGCATCTAAAGCAATCTTCTTCATTAATCTCCTAAAAGTAATGTCATTTGAGACTTAGAGCTACACCCACACTGGCTGGCTGGGTGTAGCTGTAAATGGATGGTGAACACAGAGTGAAATAGTCAACACGTCTGCTTCCTGGGCTATACAAATGAGCAACATCAGCTCCCCATTGAGCTGTTGTGACATTTAGAGCTAGAGCTAGTGAAACACAAGAAAATAATTACCTGTATAAGAACAATGATATAAAGTAGCAGAAGATAAGCAAGTATCTGCAAAACTTTACTGAATGTCAAAGCTATTCAGTAGTATCACCTGTAGGGCAAAAATCGAAAAAGGCATGCTCTTTATCTCCATAGCTGTAATTTCCATAATGCTCAGAAGACTTTAGGTCAATTCTAAAAATAAAATGTGCCTGCAGTAGTTAGCTAGGATTTGTGTTTAATTCAATTCACAGCAGTTGCAGAGGTGGAAGACATTGGATGGCTCTGACCTCCCATGGTTAAGAATCAGGACCATTGAAAGTGTTTGGTTGAGCTGGTGACAACAGTGAGATAGAGGTCAGATCAATAAAAACCTTTAGATCAAATAGTAAAGAAAAGTTTCAAAGCACCTCTTAGCATGAATAGGCAAATCTTTTATATGCTGACACCAACAATGCAGACCAACATGTAAAACTATGATCCATTAATCAATCTCCAGTGCTATATTGCCAAGAATTAACAGTGTGTGATAACTACCAAAAATGACCTTGTTTCTGATCTTGCTGATTAGTTGATGCAATTGCCAGGCCTAGGGTTTATATTCTGAGCTGTTTCTGCTGTAGTGCAGAAATGTCATTGTGGGTAGATCTGAAAAGGGAACTGAATTTACAGCATGTGTGAAGGATTAGCCTCAGCTGTACAAGTTTCCCTTATCCTGCATTAGCAGTGGTACCTAAGACTGTGCTGCTGTTCTAATTTAAAAGGCTATTTGAAAGTACACTGCTTTTTAAAAATTTTCTATTACTTACTGAATGAAAATGATAAGGGTCATCAACCTGCTAGCTTGCCTCTTACTGCAACACTATGGAATCTGCAATGGAAATGTACCAGCCAACCATAAAATGGGAAAATCCTTTGTGCTAAAGGGGAATGTGGAGAATTGTCCATATCCTTCTTATAGACCTATAGTTTTCAAAGTTTAGAGTAAGCAGAAAGATGAATTGTGAAATATTATTAATTCTCACAGCCCATGCTATTAGAAAGACACCAGATACTGTTATATAGTGACTTTTGACTTAATTTTGCTTTTTAAAATACAAATTATTATATTTTTAATGAATCTATTGCATTTTTCTATTTGTTAATCATGATAGAATATGAAAATGATTTTTTATATGAATAGACACGTTTTCTCCCAGGTTTTGGCATACTTTTTCTTGTTCTGCAGATTTCAGGTGAGATTTACCCTCTTGGCATGTGGAAGTGAACCATGATGCTTTGAGGGGCTTTACTAGGAAAGATTCAACACGGGTGCATGGGGTAGATGTGGTCCCTTTGAGGACATATTAAGCTAAAGGTTGAAATTAAATCAGGGCAGTAACAATTTCAGTCAGTTTCCTAGTCAGCAACACAAAATTTTGGATGCAGATTTATTAAACCAAACTTTTCTTCCAGCTGTCATGAGCCTTGCACTCATAATTTTGCAGCTGCAGGTTTGCAGACAAAACTTACAGTATGTATGGGTACAATTTTATTTCCTTCAGGTTTTTGAAGGTCTGCCTGCTCTTACATATTTACCTGTTAAGCCTCATCTACAGGGAAAATTTCACAGATTTAACCTGAGATGATAACTCGCATGGATTTCCATAATCCAGAATACATCACTTCTAGTAAAATTTATAGATCATAATTTTGATCAATATAGAAAAGGCATGGGGTAAGCTAAAGAAAGAAAAAAGACAATCCAGATCAAACGTAGGATGACTGACAAGAATATTGCTTTTAGGTCAGTCTAACAATGAAGAGCCTGTAAGAACTTAACACTGTATTGAATTATTAACATCTGACTTCCATATAATTGCTCATAAGCTTGAAGTTTGGCATTTCCTCAAGTGTCTGCAGAACCAAGAAGTAACTGTTCTGAATTCAGCACATAAACTCAAGACAAGGCTAGAGTTCAGGGACTGAAAAGTTAGCTCGTCTAGCAGTAATGGAAATACATATGCTCCATGCTTGTTTGTTTTTCTTTCTTATGTATGTGTGTACGAAATTCTCCCTTGTTACTAGTCATTTCACAGTATGAAGTGTTTTCAATTTGTCAAAATAATAAAAAAATATAAATCAGAAGAATTGCAGGTGGTGAAGAGGGTTTGGGGAGTGAGAAAAGTCAAGAAAATGACAATCAATATTTCATCATCATATCTCTAGAGGCTTCTAAAGCACAGTTTACAAAGTATGAGACATTTTAAGACAGAAAAATGTTGCATATAAACGGCATTAAAAAGTGAGCATTTGCCAATTTCTATCAAGGGAAAAACATAGCATATATTTTCTGCTGAATTGCTTTATGTTTTAAATAATTTAATATACCCTCAGCACACAAAAAGAGTGGCTACTTTTATATTTTTGTTCCTTTACACAGAGATGTAGAGAAGAAACATGAAAAAACCCCATAGTCCTTGAAAGACTCAGTGGAACATGTGATACCAAAATGGGACTTGCATTTTTCTGACCTTAGAAGTCAGACTGTAGAACCAACATACGGCCTCATCCCAAAAAGCCTGGTCTCATTAAAGATGTCCCTGCCCATGGCAGGAGGGTTGGAATGAAGTAGTCTTTAAGGTCCCTTCCAACCCAAACCATTCTATGGTTCTATGATTTTTGCCTGTAGGAAAGCTACAGCAAGTGGATGCCCCAGAGTGAGGCGAAGCAGAGAAGATGAAGGGTAGAGTAAGATAGTCTATGGTCCACTAGTGCTGCTGTGACAGGTTTATTTTGTACACAGCACATAAAAAAGGGTACACATGCATTTAGGATAACCTAAGCATGACTTCTTTATATTTATAGGTGAACACTGCCAGTGCTGTGTTCTGTGTGGTAGTAGGAGTGTGTGGATAATCCAGAAAGACACAATTTTCTTGCATTTTACTAACTAGCTGCAAATTTCTTCATTACTAAGGAGATTTCTAGCTGACTTATTGTGACATCTTCTGCTTATGTCTTTCAAAGTAAATATTGTGCCAGAGTTTTCTGCCTTTTATTCCAGCTAGCACAGTCTGGCCACATACATACTAATAAAATATATTAGATCTCAGGCCAGGGCAATCACATCCAAACTGATTTCTGGGAATGGTATCTATCCTATGCTGCTAAAACATAGCCAGAAATACTTTGGGAGATGTGGCCTTGACTGAAATGCTAAAATCCTAACACTGCAGGTAGTTATATTCCTGTTAGTTCATGTGCATCTGTGCATTGCTTAGTTTTTTAGTGCACATGCAACTTTAGAAGGAATTCCTCTCACTGATTTTGGGAATGAGACTCAGCTGTAGATTAGAAAACCTAAATTAATTTGTTGGAGTATAAACAGCCATATAAATGCTGATTATCTACACTCCAAATATGGACAGAAAAAATCAAGTTGATAGAGTTATTGGAGCCTATCCATCTTTTGGTGAAAAGTGATTTGACATCAGTCATTGACCACAGCCTCTGGGGAGCTGGTGCATTTTTTTGAATCATATTGTATATAGGAAATTCACACAAGCATACTAAATATGAAAGGAACCCATGGGGTGCTCAGGCCTCTCTGGAACAGCAGCTGGAGGCCAAAAGGGATACATTGGGGTATTTCAAACAGCACTAGATGCCTTTTTTAGGTCACTTTCAGAAAGCAGTTCATGCAATCTAGTCCATACTGGTCTTTGAGGATGGGATAAACCAGCATCTGGAAACCTGTAATTTTTCTCAATAATTATAAAGGGAACCTGGCATAGTTTTACCATTGCTACCTGCTGGGTGACTTCAACTGAAATGATCTAAAAGTAAATAAGATCATGAATCTTATGATCCATATATTTGAATGTCACTACTACATTGAAAACAAGTACGTGCTTTAATAATTTTGGTGGTAGGAAGTGAAATTTGTAATGATTCTGCTTCCATTCTAATATATATGAAGTTAAGTGTGATATGCAGGAAATGATGAGAAAAGTGGTCCTGGATATGTATAATGGTAAGAATTAATTTCTGACTTTTTAACAATAAGATCATATACTGAATTACTTGCAAAGATCTTCTCTGTTATCATCTCAGGAAGATCTGAGCTTCTCTCATCACCATTTACAAAAGCATGAAAGGCAGACTTCTGGGTATGACTGCTGAGCTGATTAAATCCTGTTCTCATTATACCTCTTGGACAGATTCATGGCTGAATTCAAATTATAGAGGGACTATTTGGATGTAAATAATACATTTGTGGGGATTTTTTCTTTTTTCTTTTTCTTTTTTTTTCTTTTTTTTTGTTTTGTTTGGCTTCTGAACTGCATATAGGTGTTAAGAGTTTGGCAGTGAATTAGCTGGGGAGTTGTGCTCCGTGAGACGAGTTCAGGGGGCTGACCCATGCTGGGCACAGCTGGTTCCATCTCGTTCCAGCTGACTCTGCCATGGACCCACCCCAGGGCACAGCTGAGCCCATCAGAAAAGCTGGTGGCACTTGTGTGAAATAGTATTTAAGAGGGCAAAAAGGGATTGTAAGGCAGAAGAGGATTAACACAGAAATAGTGGGGAGCAGGAGAAGGGAGAGCAAGGTTAAAGGAGGTGCTGTGTGGAGTGAGTACCCGCTGCAACCTGTGGAGGAACCACACCAGCACAGAGTAATATTTCTTGAAGGAATAGCAACCTTTGGAGAACTCATGCAAAAGCTGAGGAGTTTTCTTTGAGGAGGGCTGCATTCCATGGGAAAGCTAGTGCTGGTGCAGAAAGCGTGAAAGCAGTGGCAGAGAGGAACCAATATGTACTGACCTTAAGCCCCCATCCCGCTCTCCCTCTGCACTGCTCGGGGCAGCAGAGAAGTCAGGAGTCAAGGAGTGAAGCTTGTTACCAAAACCTGCTAAAAATAAAGTTTAGCACCACTGTAGCATTAAGAAGCTGGCATTATTCATTCGGGGGATAACACCACCGAGCATACATGCTGATTATAGAAAAAGCTCCTGTTTATATACTGTATTTTACATACATATTCTTTGAGTTTTCTGGAATAAACACACATAGGATAATCATTACCCCAAAATCATTAACATATGTCCCCTCCCCTCTGTGCATGAGTTCTTCTGTCCTCAGGGTGTCCTTGCTGGTCAACACTCCAGAGTCATACCTGACCTCTTGGTGAACTGGTAAAAGTTGGCACAGCTGGGCTGGTAGATTTTCCAGTTCTTCTTCCCACAGAAAAAAACATTGTGAGATTCCATAAACCAGTGGCTTTTGAAGAATAAGCATTGTATTAAGCCACCAGGTGCAAACAATTCTTCATCTGGCAACAGGCTGAATCTGAAAGAGGTGGAAGGAAAGATGCTATTTAATGTTTGTATTTGTTTCTCACAACTCAAATCTTTTTTAATTGTCTATCCATAAATTTTCTCCAATTTGAGTCTGCTTTGCCTGCAACAATACTTGATATGCAATCTCTCTGTCTTTATCACATTTCATGATCTTTTTCATTCTATTTTCTTCCCCTTCTCCTTTGAGGAGGAGGAGTGAGTGGGCAACTGGGTGAGTTTTGTCTGTTTGCTAAAGTTAAACCAGCATTACTTCAAACACAGTTGAGATTAGTATGGAATAGAATGTAGTATGTTAGGATTTCTAGAAAGCATCCCTGAAGACATTATATAGGTATTGAATTTATTAGTGACATCATAATCAACACTTTTAGTGTACGCTGATTATGTTGCCTAAACCAGGGCTAAAGTGAAAGAGCAGCCACTGTGAGCTTGACTCGTCCATGTGGAGGCATCTCACACCACACCAACTAAACTACTCTGGGGGACACCTGGCTTTTCAGAAGGGCAAGTTTTCTGTATGTTCTATTTCTTATCTGAGATGTTGCATGCATATATCTTTCATATCTTATGAATCTGAAATCACACCACCTGCTAATGGTTGGTAAAATAATTACCTCTTTGGACGCTGCTAACCAGACAGACTACTTTTCTTGGGACTTAGCAAAACTTTAAACTTCTCAGTATGGTCACTTGTGTGTAGGTAACTATCAAATTTACTGTTACCCTTCTTACCCAATCCTTTGTGCTCTGGGGTTTTTTTCCTGCCTGTTTTTCTGACAAGCTTGCTCATTGTAGATGTGGAAGATATAAGGGCCGTACTTCCTTTAGTTTGGCAGTAAAATTTTTCTTGTCCAGATTAACAAGCGGTGTTTCCAAAGTGAGAATTCCATTTATTAAACAAACAGATATATATGCTTACAACTGGGATGAATCTGTGTTGGTTGTACACCTCAGAAAACTTATTTTCTACATTAAAATACATTCTGGCAAATTCACTCTGTGAATTTGAACTCAACTTTATTCACTCTGTATTCTGCTGCAGGCAGAATATTATGTACACAGATGCCCTTTGTAGTTTAAAAGTTTGGGAAATATGCATTAAGTAAGTTAGAAATAATCATCTTTAATTTAGTCTGTAGGTCTTTTCAGCATGATTCACCCTTATCATCTTACGCTTACAGCATTACTAAAATACTAGTGTTATTAAGATGAGTATCTTACAAGATTTCTCCCAGGGAAATTTATTACAGAAAAAAGAATACTTTCTCCTTTTTGACAATATGAGACACAACTTTCCTCTATTTTCATAAAATTGACAATGTGTGAATCTACAATATGATAAGGAAGTATTCTATACGATTAATACTTTTAAATACAACGTTAATAATTGCAGAATACTAAATGGGTAAAACTACTGTGTTATGAATAATATGACCACAGTCAGAATTAAAATGCTTAATAGAGTGGCTCCAATGTCAAGTTCTATTTTCAGTCATTTCAAGTATACATTATTATCAAGGAATCTAAATGGAGTCAATATTTTAAAAGACATAAAAGGCAGATAACAAGTTAGAGAAGTAAGCATGCACACACACACTCACAAGCTGAACAGCTTCTCTCACAGTTTTACAGAAGTAAAAATTTAATATCAATCACAAACCAGATCAGGTATGCATGACATCACACACCCCTGAGACCTTTCTTTAATTGAAACTGCACTAAAAATTATAAAAAATTTCATGATGTCCACAATCAACTTCAGGAGAAACATAAACATCCATGGAAAGTGGTTAGCTTTTTTGTGTTAAAAAAAGTTTTAAATCAATAATGGCACAAATCTGCATAATCACCTGTGTGACTAGTTTGTTTTACCACCTCAAGAAGAGCAGAATTTTTATGTTAAGATCTTCACGGTGGTGACAGTCATAGAAGAATATATGGGATTAGTGTGCCTGAGAACAAAAGTCACCACCGGGTTTTTAGTGGCCATTTAATATTTTTTGTCCTTTTTGTAAATGTCATTTTATATATGATCATAAAGACTGAGTTACCTACACTTGCTATCTCAACATATACATGCAACTGTCTTCATTACACAAGTAAACCAAAATACAAGGTTATCTTATGATCCTTGTTATTTTGTCAGTTTCTTTTGCAAACAGACACTGATGAAATTATGATTAGGTAAGAAAAGTTAAGAGTAACTAATGATATTCCAGTGTGACAGTTAATCCCTTAAATTTCTATTGATATTTATGTTTTGAAATCTATTCTGTAATGCAGTGCCCAAGGTTACAGATTAGGAGTTGCCAGAAAAATTAGAGAGAAAAGAATTAGCAAAATAAAAGCTAACACTGAGATAGAAATGTTTAGTTTTGGAAAACCTCATGATTTTTAGAGTTAGTATTAAGGATACTCCTGACGCTGAATTTTGAAAAAATTGAATTAGAAATGTAACACACAACATCAACAGTCCAATATACAGTAGCTAGTTTTTCTTCTCAAAATGCTAGTTTTATATTGCAAGAATTGCTAAACAAATTAATATTATGTGTAGGATCTATAATTAAACCCACAGATTTATAACAGTTAGCACTTTTTGGCCTGTCCCAGCAGAAATGCCAAAGTAAGGAAAAAAAATTAAGAGATGCATGTGCCCTGTAAAATCACATACAGAGTTTTAGTGGACTTTTAAATACTTTTAAATAAGCTGGCTTCAGTTCTTGAAATAACCTGGCAATAGGGAAAGGGATCCTCATGAGTTTCTTCACTTCAGATTTGCTGTCCTGATTTCAAAGACATCTCAAGGAAAAAATAGATGAGAACCTTGTATGAATAGATCAATTCAACAATTCAAGGCTGGATTTTTTTTCCCATATAGAAAAGTAAAAACAGTAATAGTTCCCTCGTAGAAAACTGGAGGACAAGGAATGCTTCTAAGTCTAAAGATACATCTGATAAAAATTCTTCTCTTTTTCCTTTCAAAATGAGATTCAAACACTCTACCAACATATCTGGGTTGAAGACAACAAAATGGAGTGGAATGTAGCAAATTTACTGACTTCACAATCTGGAGAGAGGATGGTGCTCTGTTCATCATTGCTTTGGGCAGTCTTAACCTTTGAAAGATTTAAATCATTCAGCTCAGCTGGTCAGTGAGATGGTAGATTACAGAGGCAGTAGTTCAAAGCTGCAGGAGCAAGATCCTTTTTCACTCTCTTTTGAAGAGACACGGTAGAATTATTCCAGCCAGTTCAGACAGCAGAGAAACAGGGAAATCAAAGTGTAACAGAAAGTACAAACAAAGTGCAATGTCTGTTGGGTCTCATTCCTGTACTTCAGCTGTTCCAAGTGCAGAAGGTTGACTCTTGTCCTTTAAAGGCCAGTTCCTCCCTGGCCACTGTAAATGTGAGTCAGAGGAGTCAGTAGCATATGAGGGTCTGTGTTTTCCTCTTCTCTGGGTTTCTCCTATCTTTGTCTCAAATAGTTGTGACTTTTGTGTTCTACATCCTACTTTTTCTTAAAAAACTACATTTATGATCTGAGGCCCTTTTCCAAAATAGACCCTAACCCCTCTGGCTACTATTCCTTTTATAACTGGGCTGCAGTCTTCTATGTCAGCTGCTGCTAATTGGTCCCTTAGTTGCAGCTAGAGAAATAATTGGTTTATATTGGTCTCTTTGAGCTGTGATAGGTTTTTCATCTTGTCTTATCCACAATACTTCTGAATACCCATCATACAGAAAGATTCAGAAGATAGGAGCTTTAAATATCCTAATACATTTGGTATTAAAAATTAGTCCTCAGAGTCCAAATCCTTTGGATTTAAGTAAAGTTGCCACTCTTAACTTGCATATTCTGAGGTAATTTTAGATGAAGAATATGCACGGAAGTGCGTTCAGCAATCAAAATCTGCTACTGTCTGACCTAGCAGAATGCAGTTACCTCCTTTCCCCATAGAAATACACGTGAGCTTCATGGAAATCCTGCCAAATGAGGTAAAATTCATCTTTACAGTGGGCTGGGATCATACCAAACACTTAGAGATCACAGTAAAATCTCTGAAAAAAGACACTGATAGATTATGAATCAGAGAGATGACAGGATGTATTGTTTGTGGAAAAAAAAAAGACTTGTGGCAACTTGCCTGGTTCCCCAGGTCCTGGAGCACAGCCAGGTACATCATTATTATGACACAAATGAGTTTGTAAAGTGCATTTAATGGGGTATCAACCTGTTTCATTTACCTGATAGCAGCTTTTGATCATTCTTAAGAGTTCGCAATTTATTCTGTTTGTTTTTCATTTTTCTTTGTAGTGCATCAGCCATCAAAATTTTTTGGCATGAATTTCAATGCTGCTTATGTTACTAGATCAGCAAATGTATGAGGATACTGCATTTTATTATTTTATAGCATTTTGATATGTTGTTTGTTCATCTTCTCTTTTCACAGTGTCCAGCAATAGTGTCCTCCAACTGTCCCATTTATTTTGTTGAAATAGTAATCAACCATACATTTGAAGTAATCAGCTTTAGGAAAATGAATATTTTTGATGACTTTCACGTACATAATTTCATTGCAGCTTGCAAGGTGTGAGTTCAATGAAGTTTAGTGCAAATTTTTGGCATACTTCCATTCAATTTCATGAGGCCATTTTAAATAGAAAATTATTTTAGCAAAATAAAGGATAGGAATTTAAAATAAAGTGGGATATTTTCTGAGCTCTCTTCCAGCTCTCTCTGGGCACATGTACTTGCACAGGGAGCAATAAAAATATAGGTTCTAATATTGCAGCAGCCTGTCCATGTTCAGCTCTATGAATTGCACATGAACTATTTAGCCCTGCAGGTGAATGAGACTTCTGGGTTCATGTTGCTTATTCAAGATTCAACCTGAGTACAGGCTATTTCAAGTACTTTAGATTCTGTGTTTAGGGGTGCGAATTCCCTCTGGATTATGTGTTAATACTTCTCATACAACCTTAAACTCTATTCCTAGCTTTTGAAATATGGAGCAGAGGGAATGCCGTGCCCAAAATTCCGTGTAAAGGCTGATGTGTCTCCTCATTCTGTGAGGAGCTGCCACCTTGTGACACAGCTTCTGACATGAGCATGTCCTCTCTCTCCCTCAAGAAGAATTGTTTGGTGAAGAAGGCCATGGCCTTCATATTACCTGTCTGCTATGAAAAATCCACTCCTGAAGTAGTCTTTGTCTCCGTGCCTACACAGATTTGACAAATATTGGTGGTACCCTTCGGACAAACCTGACAGACCCCACAGACAAAGTAAAATAAAACATCACCTCATTTGAGAATTAATAGTTAACTGACTACTTTCAAAGGATATTAAAAAAAGTAAAATAAACTTTTCCTAAGTTGTTTATTCTTAGTGTGAATAAATCAATCAATATCTATCTATCTATCTATCTATCTATCTATCTATCTATCTATCNTATTATTGTTATTTAAATAATTTGACACACCCCCCCAAAATTCAGTATTGTTTCTCAACTCTGTGGTAAAGTACCCAAACAGTGCAATAGTTGTATTACTGAAGATAGAGCTGTATGCTGACATTTCTCAGAGGAGCTTCATGAGAAGCCGTATTAGCTACTGGGGGCTACAACAGACTGTAATGAGATTTAAAGACTGGTCTACCTATTCTTTCAGAGCTACAGAGAGATCATGTCCTTGGAGAATTTACTACAAACACAGGAATGCTGTAACCAATTTAAGAGTACAAGTGGATATTTGTACAAAGGGGAAATTTGTACCCGCTGTTAAGATTAAGCGCCCTCCTATTCCTGAAATATGATGATTTAAGGATTCACTGTCATACTAGGTATTAATATTTTATCCTTGCAGTGAGGATATTGATCTTGAATGTAAACTGCAGCATTTGGACTATTCAGATCTTAAGTTATCAACAAGTCAGATTGATCTGCGCTTATTATAAATGTTATTGTGAAGCTTAGTTCAAATGACTCATTTTACTCAGCAAATGAGTTGGAAAAGGACAGAATTTTAGATGTTGTGACCTGAAACTATGAGTACTGAACTCTCTATGGTCAGTTGAA
>WAAE01010801.1:8950-71769 GCA_013400495.1 Nicator chloris
CGTTTGGACACGAATTTAACCCCTTCCTTCCTCCACAGATGGACACTGACTGGACATAGAGAGACATAGGAAGAAATGGAAAGCTGCTGGAAGGAGGGATGGAGAAGTGGCCCATTCTGGCTAGACTTTCTCTTGAAGGACCAAGGACAGAATGGACTATTTCTTGGTAGTTTTGGGGAATGCTGATTCTAGTCAAAGTGTGGACTGAGAGAATATTTGTTGGATACCAGATAAGCATTTTGAAATGGTACCCTAAACCAGGTGAGAGGCCCATATGTAGACAGGGAAAGGCTGCTATGGGTGGGATTGCACAATCTGCAGATTCAGGCAGCTGCAAATTTCTGACATTGAAGTTATGAGAGAATTGGTTCTCTATGGGTCAAGAGAGGCTCCTCTCCCAGAGTAATGCATGGACTTTGCTTGTGGGAAAGTGAATAGATTGTGGGGAGGAAGAGAAGTGTTTTGAAAATTCAATTTTTTTTTTCTTTTCTTCATTCTTTGGTGTGTGTGTGAATAAACTATTTTTGTAACTCTTAAGTTTAAGCCTGATTTCCTTTTATTCTCTCCTAATCATTATCTCACAGATGAGCAAACACTCAAACCACAACAATTAGTATTTCTGCCTGGTTGAATTTCAAACCTAAGACACAGCTATATAATGGCAGTTATGGGCAAACCAGTGGATGGTTCTGCTCACTCTGTACACTCTTGGGTGGGGCTGATACTACAGGTTTGGCTACAGTAACTAATTTCACAAGAAAGAAGTCCATACTCTGCCATGGTACTAAGAGAGGAGTGATACAGATCTGCCAGCATTCTAAGTAGACAGGATTTCACCAAGTAGGGTCTTAGAAAAAGAATTAGCAGGCCTGCTCCTCCTCCAGACACTCAGGAACATTAGAAATCTGTGTTATACCTCTCTAAAGGGGAACTTTTAAAACACTTGATTTCACACATAATTGATTAAACCACAATCATTATCTGATGCAAGGGTTATATATTTAGTAATAAGTTCAGGCACAGACTTCTTTACAACACTTGATTTAAAAAATTTCTCACAAACCTTTAACAAGTAGATACCAGATATCTTCAGGAAGTCATCTTTAAACTTGAACAACAGATTAAATATTTAGCCCACAATCAACACCCTATGTTAGGCCCTAAAAGCCTAACATGTAAGACTGCTGTAAGGACATATGTACCTGTGCTTGCAGCCATGTTATCAGTGTTTCTCTAATTAGCTGCTGCTGGACTTCAGTAAGTTCAGAGTATCTGAAACAAAAAACATTGAAGTCAAAATATAACTGTGCTTCATGATAAGCACCAACACTCAGTAAAGCAGAAACTCTTTTATATGATACTTAATGCTCCACATTAACATAAATGAAAAGTTTCTATGATAGCAATTTACAATGCTATTTGCATGTTAAAATTTTGACTCAAAGGCAAAAATAATAAAAACCATTTTACCCATAGTAATGGATCACATTTTGAGGCATTACTGCCTCCTATATTGGAGTGGAAGCTTGAAATTTTGCAGGAAGGCTGCTCTATAAGGGACAGGACTTATGATCCTGATAAAAATACACGTGTGACCATAGGCCAAGGGGAGAAGGAAAAGACATCTGTATATTATGCCTGAACTTGTTTACTACACACTGAAGACTATCGCTATTGAGTACAAGAAGTCCTTCACTCATCTGACCTACATTTACTATTAGACTTATATCAAAAACCCCCAGGAAGTAATTCTGCTTTATGTCATACATATAGTCCTGGGAAATTGTGACATTATATCCAGCCCATCTCAAATACTAGCCATACCTCTGCCAGGACTAGTGAAGCTGAGAATACTCTACTGCAAAGAGTTAGCTATAGGCTTTAGAGTCCTCAAGAGGAATGATTGATGAATGGGACTCCAGTGTTCCTGTCACAGCCAACTATTCATTAAAGAGAAGAATAAACACCCACTGAAAATGTTTAAAGAAAATATGCAGCAGGAAACACAAGAAAACATACTGCAGGAAGCAGGTGACAGGAATGAAACAAGCAGGGAAAAGTGGACAGTGAGGTAAAACCAGGTAAATAAAAAAGTCTTCCACATTCGCACTCATACCAAACTGTAAAAAGCAGTCACAAAATACATCTTATTCCTATCTAAATTCCTGACCCATTCAGTGTATTACAAGCAGTCATGCTGATATTCAAAGATTCCATGACGCTCAATTCCAGACCAAGGCAGCCCAAAGTGAGAAAAAAAAGTTCTGTGCAATGACATTCATATTAATAAAAAATATTTTTCCATAGAATTATGGTTCTATGAAACCACCACTCAGTGGTGAAAAGACTACTTTCTCAACATCAACCATCTGCCATGGTTATTGAATGAACAGGGCTCTGTCTGAAGCCCATGACTCTGCACAGAGCATGGCCGCAAAAATCAGTGAGTACAGAATGAGGCCTGAATCTGCAGACAGGAATAGCTCAGTATCAAGCAGTCCTTGCTAACTGTGTCTGCATTGGGCCATACACAGGTGTTAGGCTAACTCAGAGCAGAGCATGCTGCTCAAAACCTCCAAGGAAAAGGTAAAGAAACACAAGCCAGCTCTTTGCACCAGACTACAGACACCTCATCAACCACAACTAGGCAAGAGATATCATTTTATTTGCAAGCAGAATAAAAAGGGAAAATTAAATGGATGTATACGGATGGTGTCAAGAAAATGACTCACTTGAACTTAACTTGATGTTCCAGAACTTGAAAGCAGAAGAACTTGATGTGATCATCACTAGAAAAGAAAATTCTGTTACTGGAAACAATATGGTACACATTTCTGTGAAGGAAAAAAATCCTCAAATATTACAATCATTGCCCCTTTGGCACCAGAAAAAAACAAACCTCCTGCTACTGTTACTTAAAAAAAAAAAAAAAAAAAAAAGAAAGACAAATAGCGGAGCAGTTAATCTGGTAGAAATGAGCAACAGTTAAACTAATATTTATGGTTAATACTTGTTTTTTTTCTATAGAAACCTATATGTGATGGTTTGATTTCAGTATTGAACAAACAAAATTGCAATACCCACTGTATCCTGCCCTTACAAAAATCTGTCAGGCTTTAATAGCATGTTCGAGACCCACTACTACAGTAAGTGCAAGTTGTACTCTGCATTTTAAAAATCAAAGGTAAAGACAAATTGAAGTATAGATTAAGCATAGACATTCCACATGCTTTTTCATCTTATTATCTAAAACTTCCCACAACCATAAGGTAGTTTTTAAAGATGATAATTTCTAATCTTACATAGTTTTAATTACTGCACATTCTGATGGAGTCAGTAGTTTTGATAAGTCATTTACAAAAAAGCATTCACTATAAACTACTGCTGTTATTCAGGAGATATGCACTCAATTTCCTTCCAAATTGAATTATTTCATAAAACAGTGACAACCTAGTATTTTTGATGTAAATACACAACTATGTGCAAAAAGAGTGGTGACTACACACTCTTTGCATCTTGGAAAAATACGATGGCCTACTCCATAGAACAGGGACAAGGAACTACTTATGAGATTACTGCATATGAAGTCTATACTCTCACAGTGGGCAATTCTCAGCCACTTCTTTTTGCCTGGATTTCAAAAACCAGCCGTCTTTAGGCTACTAAATTAACATGGAGTTTAATTTATACATTGCTCTTCATTGAAAGGCATTATACAGAGGCCACAGATCAACTATGATACTAAAAATAATATGAAGACCACATTAACTTTCAACAATTTAGTTTGCCTATTACGCTGCATAGCTAAATCAGACCCACACATGTTACTAATGAAAATAAGAAATTATTAGTTACATTACCTGTATATACTCTGAGCTAATGCTTCTGCACAGACATGCCAAGCATCCTGAGATATCTTGAGCTGCTCAAAGTAGGCTAGTGCCTGCAAAAATCAAGGTAAGTTTCACTTTAAAAAGAACAAAGCACATAGCAATACCTCTCATTCACACTTGCCCTTGTATTTAAACAACTCTTCTTCAAAAAACCAACACTATTTGGATATGTTCCAGTGACTCCCTCATCACCTTAACACTGAGCATGTTTTTTCCAAATGCTAATATCATAGGTACACATTTCCACTTCATATTCACTACAAAGACTTTTGTTACTTGAATACAGAAGTCATAGAATCAGAAGTGTTGAGGTTAGATGGAACCTCCACAGACACAGCTGACTAGAGCAGCTTGCTCAGGGCCTTTCCATATAGGTGGCAGTTCACATCCAAGTTAAAATTCCTTCCTAAACTCTAAAGAAGTGGTAATTTAGATTTTTCACTTAAAACAACTCACTATTTTTGTTGCACAACTTTGCTTGTATTCAACACCTCAAGCTCAAAAAACATTCAAACACTGACCACTTGGACAACTGTCAGTTTATGAATCTTCTACAGAAATTGTGAAAACCTCTACCAAATTTTAAATAATAATGTTACTTATCAGGACTTCTACACAGCTTTTGACAACAGTTAATTTGATTTAATTGCTTTACGGCTCAGTCTGGCCTGTAATACAGAACAGTAAAGCAAGTTTTGAACCAGAAATTAGATTAGCAACATTATTTCAATTCTATGAATGCATGTATTTCAAGGGGGAGATTTGGCTGTTGGATATTTTTAGGCAGAAAAATCCAATTTTTTATAATTTTTGCATTAGTTCATACAGGTTTCCATTGACCAAAGTCATCTCCCAAAGTAATTATTCAGAACTAAATTCTAAAATAAGAATTCACTTCCTGTAGTTAGTACTAGTGATACTAAATTATACTTTTCTTAATGTATCATATATTAATAACATATTACTTTACTTAATATATCATTTTACTAGATATTGTTTTACGCTTCCCTTATGTTACATCTTACATGATACTGAAAAAGGCAGGTCCCCTTCTGCTATGAAATATTTCAAAACTGGGCAGACTGCATAGTTAAAAGGTCAAATATAGAAGTGTCCAATTTTAGTGATATTCTACTGACAGATCACTAAAGATCAGCTATATCCATCCTTTTAAAAATGAAAAATACCCACAACCAATATATTTAATAGGCTACTTAGCAAATTAAACCACATTTGTAACTTTTTTAAACACTCCAGGATTTATTTTATGAACACAAAACCATGGTATTAACATCCTCACTCCTAGAAGATTTTACCAGAAGTTATCATGTAGACAGTTAAATCAACATGGTAATCAGTTAGCAGAAATATTTACTCAATAAATAGTTATATAAATAATAATGCCTTTTCATAGGAGCATCTCATATGCAATGAATGTTACCCACATCCTATGATTGCTTTCTTAACCTACTTTACAATAACACAAGCTTCATTACAATTAAACCCACACATTTCATTTAAAAGACACTAAACCTAGACAATCCATTAAAATTATAGTTACAAAACATCTAAGAATCAACAGGCTAATTTCAAGCAAATTGTTTTCTCTGGCTGATTTTCATTCTATGAGAATCTATGGAAGGAGTTGAGCAACAAGTACAAAGAACTGAAAAATCTTAAACAGTCAGAATCCAGAAAAATAAATTGTATGCATGTTAAGTGCAATTGAACTGAAGTGTAACAGAATTGATAATACACACCCCTCAGCACACAGGTTTGCAACATGACTTTGTTTTGTACTTGCCACCACAAACCCTATGCACTGGGTAACAAAATGACTCAACAAACACCCCCCAGCTCACAAAAACATGAGATTTTTGCACTGCAATACCACCTCCAGTTATTAGAGAAAAGAGGAAAATAATTATATACTCTTTGTCTGAAGTCTGCATCAGCATTTGGGTTGAGCCCTAAAAGGGCTTGTTCATCCATCTCTATTGCTATATCCGTTGTTTCCTGTTCCTAACTGCTTTGCCCTCTTCTTCCAGAGGGGAAAATACAATCATCTGCAAATAGAAAAAGAGAAATTTTATTTGCTCAGCAGAAAAAGAAAAATTAAAACCGGGACAGAAACAATGACGCAAGTTGGCCCACAAATCTCAGATAATGTACTCCAACTAAACAAGAATGTACACACTTCCAGATACTGGAATTCTAAGCCACTTAATCAACTTTTCACAGTACTGTATTTTGTACTGAATAAGGAAACTTTAAAGTCTCCACATATTTAAGTTCTCTTGAAAAAGCTTAGTTAACAGAAAGATGACATTATGTATTATATTATAGTATTCAGCTGGAAGGCTTTAATTCAAATTTCAAGCATGCAGAAGTTTTAGCAAGATATGACATAAGCATAAATCAACTCCTTAAATGAAAGACCAGAGTTTTTTTCCCCCACCACAAACTTAACTACCAAAAAAAAAAAAAATCTCTAATCAGCTCTGATATAGATAAGAAGCTTCATGTACCCATTTATGAAGTATTTCCCATGGTGGGGGCAAAGTCATTAGGAGGTCTTTCTTCTAAAGCAAGCATACAAGTGTCTTAGATATTAACCACAAAATAACACCACATTGAGTTGTGAACAAAAGTTTCCTTTTCCTACCGATGGGTGCTGATTTACTAGCAGTTATTTTTATTTAGAAAATTCAGTCTAAAATTAACAAGTGAGCTAGATAAATGTTCTAAAGATGGCTTGCCTCTATAGGCTGTTCTACAATGTTCTATCAAAACACAGAATTTAAAAAAACTAAAACTTCTCTGTCAAATACTAGGATGCTCTAATAACAAGAGAGGACAAAAATCCATCTATCCTTCAGATCTCTGCCCCGCCTACCCCCCAAGGTAACATAGTTAATTAGGCGTGAAATCAGGCCTTGTTATGTAAGTATGTAGGAGGTAGGGGAAAGGGAGAGACAAGAGGAAGAGATGAAAAACAAGGAAGCTGTGGTTTGAAGCTGCCGACATAGCCACAGGTAGAACTTCTAATTTCTTAGTATTGTGTCTCGTGCACGTTCTACAGTTCACCCTCTCCGACGGGAAGAAAGGTGGCACAGTGACAAGCAACAGCAAGCAGAACCATAAGGAGAGCCCCGAATTTAACGTGGTAACAGATTTTTGCCGAAAAGTCACGACACAATGCCAAAGTGCATAACGAAAAGCAATTTAATAAGTGAAATTGAGTTCATACAAAAAAAAATTTGCAGGTTTCGGCAGTATAGAAACCAGAAAGTCTGGAACAGCAATGACTCGTGGCAAAAGAAGCCTCACAGACTGCCTTAGTTACAGTGAGCCTCCTCAGGGGTAGAAACTTTAGGGACGAAACTTGCTGTGCTGCCTTCTCCCTCTGCATCCCCAGCCCCCAACCTGCTTTCCCCATAATCAACATCCAGAAGAGCCAGATTAAAAAAAGGTAAAATGCTCCAGGGAATTTTTTTTTAATTGCATCTTTTGATTAGGGTCTGGTCCAGAGTTACACAACAATTTAATATACAGAGGCATTTTTTTGCATATTAACCTGCTGATATCAGTACATTACTATCTTTTGAGCATATGATTTATACCTGGGTGACAAATTTTGCTAATAAAAATGATGTGACTCATATATGTGTTCTCTTCACTTGTTATTGCTAACAGCAATGCAAATCAGTTCAACTAATTTTCTACATGTCTCATGAGTCTGTATTTAAAATCTCAACTTCTATCATATAGCCTTTTCTGTTTCATCTTGACTAGCCAACTCTAAAGACAATTAATGAGATAAAATATTTGAATGAGCCTCTTGAGAAAACTAGTAAAATAGCTCTTCATCCCTCCTGATTTTAATTAAGCAGATAGCTTTACTACCACAAATCTATTTAATCAGTCAGTTACCCTTCAAAAGCAAAACTAACAGTGATTTTAATAGTACTAATAATTCACAAAATTTACTGCAAAATGCACTTGGCTATAACAACAAGTATGTCATTAAAGAAAGTTTTATTTATAAAAACAATTGGTAACATTAATAGTTAATATGCAGCTGTGCAGAAAGTATTGTCTTATTTATTTAGAGGTTTTTTTTTTTGTTAAGTAGTACACCATGCTGGGTGGCTAACTCATCTTACAGTAATTAGAAGGATGCAGTTCCTTACCAGTGAAGTCATACAGGTATGTCTCATCAAAATAATTTATTCTCTTTCCTCTACTAAATACTTAAAAATGCATTTGATAGTAAAGATTGTTTTCATAGTGGAATCGAGGAGAAAAAAAGTCAACCCACGTCGATGCAGATATACCCCAATAATTAAGGTATTCAGAGCATTTTTACTACAGATGCTAACCACGGGAACAATCAGCAACTATAAAAAGCTTTACGTTCAGTAGTCATTTTAAGTATTGACAAGATGTGATAACACAGGGGGAGCCAGTGGTGTGCCTCATTTGAATTTCCTCAAGTTTTCTCTCTAATAAAACAAAGACATTAACATTCATCTTTTACAGTCTTTATTGCGGTTTATGTTTGCTGCAAACCTTGGGCATATTTACAGCCTCTTTCGACTCTAGACCCTTTACACTGACCTAACACGCGGTTAAAGCAAACAGCTGTGTAACTACTGCTACTTCGACAACTTTTCAACTGGACTAGAAAAGTTTTTCTTTCTAGAAATTACATTAGGTCTTCGTTTCAGGCGCAATTTTACTGGCAGTAATTCTCGTTACGGAGTAAGGCCTCCTTGCCCCCGCCCCAGACTCGGTCAGAGCCCAGTCTCCTGTGGCTAGGAAGAGCCAACACCGCAGCGCAGGCGAGCTGGGCGCTCGAGAACTCGCAGCCCCCCGCGTCTAGCTCCCCGGCACAGCCGTCGGCTGTCCTTAAACCTCTGCAGCGCCGTCCCGGGCCGGTGGGAGTGACCCAGCCCCACCATCCACGGCGGAGAACCACCGCTCCCACCACGCCGCGACCAGCGAAATATGGAGGTACGGGGAAGTCCCTCCCTCCCCTCATGCTGCCGTCCTATGATTTCTTCCTCCCCTCACCGGAACCATAGCTGATAGACAGCCACCCAGGCGGCAGCTCCTGCGAACAGAACCGCACCGCAGACTACAGCATGTATTGGCAGAGAAAACACAGATATTTTTCGTGGCACCCGCAGGGTGGGACCGGCGAGGCCCTGCTGGCTGCAGCCCCCGCTGTTCCCCAGCAGCGCGGCCAGGCGGACGCGGCGGTGCCTCCCCCCTTCCCCGGAGCCTCTCGGCTGCTGGGGAGGCGGCCCCGGATGGCGGAAACCGGGCGGGGGACTCGCGGGAGCCCGCAGGCGCCACCAACTCAGCCCACACTGCCCCTTCCCCCCGGGGCTGAGTCACCCGATCCGCGTGTCACACCGATCCTGCCCACGTCCCCCCGACCCGATCCGTGAGTCACACCGATCCTGCCCACGCCCCCCCGACCCGATCCGTGAGGCCCACCGACCCTGCCCACGTCCCCCCGCCGGTACCGTCCCGGTCAGTGCTCCATCGCCGCCAGCTCCTGCCCACCCCCCCACGGCTCCGCAGCCGCCACGAGCACAGGGAGCGGGCCGCGCCGCCTCGGCTAGTAGCGGGAGGAGGAGAATCAGGACCGCCCCTCGCCGGCAAGCCGGCCGGCCGCGGGCACACCGGGATATGCCCCGGCCGCGGGGCAGCCTGGAAGTCGTAGTCCCGCCCCCCCGCCTCAGTACCGCTAGCTCCACTGTAAAACCGACGGCACCGGCGGAATAAACTAGGGCTGTCCCGGCCCCCCGCGAACTGCCTTCAGTGTCTGGAAATCGTGCTGTGTCAGTGGCGGTGAGGCTGGGCTGGGCCGCCGGTGCGACCTCCGCAGTAGCGGCCGGAGCGACCTGCTTGGGGATGCGCACAGGGCAGGGCTCGGGCTGGCGTGGGCTTGTCCGTGAGGAGTGATCCAGCTGTGTCTGCACATGTGGCGCTGGGCTCCTGAGCACACAGCTCTGCAACGCAGCGCCATGTTGGGGTTGGCGTCACCACAGGCCCGCGTGGCCTTCGGGACAGACTTAAAACCGACCTAAACGCAAGCAACTGCATTACAAACCCGTCCCAGCCGCGCTGTTGTTACAGTATCTTTCAAGACAAAACCGACTCCCGTGGCTACGGCAGCGCAACTCTCAAAAGGCGTGAGGCGCCCAAAGCTCCTGAGAGACTTGCTTGTCCTGCCAGCAGAGCTGCTGCCCGCTCACAGTGCACGGGGGAACGAGCGCCCAGTGGGACTAGCCGCAAAAGAGAGGCACCCCATGGAAGTGAGCACGTGGGGGCTATTCGCAGGGGCGGTAGCCAATGGCCTCGCTCTCCCAGAGGACGACGAGCGAGAGAGATTCCCCCGACAGCCCGGCGTTCCCGGCTATCGCCCCAAGGGGAGATTGCGGTGCCTCCCCCTGGAACCTCCCTGCCACGTCCTTTGTGCCGACGCTAGCAGGGTGGGCGGGAGACGGAGTCACGCACAGCCAGGTCTCCTTCTATTGGGACCACGCAGGTCTACGGCCTCGGTGATGGTAACAGGTGGCTAGCGTCGGGCTGCCTGCAGGGCACGGGGCAGGACGGGCGCCGGTCGAGCCGGGCCACGCGGCGCCGCCAGCCCGGAAGCCAGGGCCGCGCGCGGAGACTGACAGTTCCGTGCTCCAATCGCACTCTACTCGCAGCCAATTGCCGCGCGGGCCACCGGGGGCGGGGCTGGGTGACTGACGTCAGGCGGCGGCGCACGCGGTCCTCCCTTTCTTTTCCTGCAGACCGCGGCGGAGGAGCGCTATGAAGGCGTCGGGCACTGTGAGTACGGGCCGTGGCCCGGCGGGCGCACCCGGGGCCGGGAGTGCGGCCGAGGTGGCCGTCGGGAGGGCGGCGGTGGCGGGTCGTAGCGTTCCAGGGTGGTCTGTCCGTGCCTGAACGGCGCCGCTTGGCCCATGAGGCGGCAAGCGGCCAACATGGCGGCGGCGCCGCTCGCGCCAGGTGCGGGCCCAGATCTGCGAGCGGCACCGCGGGGAGATCGACCCGCCTGGCGCAAGGGGCTCTCTAATTTTGGATTTAGCTCCTTACGTCGCGTTGTTCCTATGAGAAGCTGCGGGTTCGGCGCAGAGCGGGCGCGGGAGTGGCTTTGCGGCTCCCTCACTCTGTGGGCCACTTGTTTTTCGTGTTCCTCCAGCTGCGAGAGTACAAGGTGGTCGGGCGCTGCCTGCCCACGCCGAAATGCACGACTCCTCCTCTGTACCGCATGCGGATCTTCGCTCCGAACCATGTTGTCGCCAAGTCCCGATTCTGGTACTTCGTTTCTCAGCTGAAGAAAATGAAGAAGTCTTCCGGAGAGATTGTGTACTGTGGTCAGGTGAAGGATTAAAAACCTACAAACTTGGGAGTTTCTTATGAAATTTCAGAAGGTGTTTGTGGAAGGATTTTATAGGAATCGCAGTTACAGGGTGTGAGGTTGAAATCCATTAATGTTGCAGTTGCTGTGAAAAGGAGTGATGAGCTTGGTTTTTGAAAGTAGTGTATATGTCTTGTAAGGTAAATAGAAACTTAATGCTTCAAAATGATGAGCCATGTGTTGCTCAATGTTGCTCCCTTGTTCTTAGACTTGGTTCATAGTGCAGTATACCTTTTAAGAGGCATCTGGACATTCATAACCCTGGAAAAGTGGATGTTTGTGTGCTTACGCTCCTCTACCATGATAACTTAAAGAACATTCTTTAGAGCTGAAAACTTGTATTTTTCTTTTGAGTTACTAAAGCTTTCTACTCTGAATTACGAAGACATAAATCCAGCTCTGTTGGTAAGGAGGAAGAGAGCATAAAGTTCTTTTTTGACAGTAAGACTTAAAACAGTGGTTTCATTACAGGTCCAAAATATTTATTCCTAAAATTGTAGAACGGCGATAGTACCCAATCTCTAACTACTTCCATGTTCGTGTGTAATTCCAGGTGTATGAGAAGTCTCCTCTGCGGGTAAAAAATTTTGGTATTTGGTTGCGCTATGATTCTCGTAGTGGAACCCACAACATGTACAGGGAGTACAGAGATTTGACCACTGCGGGTGCTGTCACTCAGTGCTGTAAGTATATGTAACTGTTGTTAAGTGTAAAATTGTAGGATCAGTATTCAAGCAGAAGATTAAATCTCAAACTCACTATAAAGCATGCTGACTTAATCTGTGGTAAAATAACTGAAACTGTGGAAGATTAAAGGAAGGGGCTGCCAGATATTCCATAGATGTTTATCTGTTATACAGGTGGTGTCTGACTTGTTATTGCTCTTTAAACAGTTTCTCTAACTGGAAAATACGTCCATTTCTTTTTGGTGCGTCTTTCTACAATTCTAGTAATGAGTTTTGCTATACAAACTGAGAATTTAATGACTTTTCAGGTGCTGTGTGTATTTCCTGCACTGTAATGTTTTGAGATAATTGAATATATCTTCCTAAGTCTCGGGAAGATAATATTTCAGAGATCATGTGGAATATACTGGCATCTGTCCTTTATTTTGCAAGTAAAAAAAAAAAATCACAGGAAAAAGCGCTATTACTCCAAGATCTCATTGCCATGTTTCAGGGAGAATTAATGGTTGTTCTGATTTCAGTCTGTTTTGTGAAGTACTTGAGGGATAGACCATTTGTGTAGCTGATGCTGTTGATACTTGACTCCCAAGTGTTATAAGCACTACAGATTGCACATAGAAGCCCAAAGAATATTGTTCTTAATAATGATATTCTTGTCATATGTGCAAATACTAAATGTATCTTGTCGCCTTTCAAAAGCTGAAGTGCTGTTGAAAGTGAAATTTAAGGTTCTACATTAACATGCAATAATCCCTGTTAATTACCATTTCAAAGTATTGCTCAAGAGAGACCCAGGAATCTTATTTTGCATGATACAATGACTGGTACTTTTGTGTTCAAGAATAGTTGTGACAGGTAAGTTTTTAATAAGTGTGTTAGATCTTCATAGGAAACACAGTTGTGTTTCAACAGGCAGGCATACCTTGTGGAACAAGCTGTGGATGTGATTTGAAGCCAGTGATTTGCACTGCTGAATAGAGGAATTTTCAGGTAGCCCAAGTACAGATGCTTCCTCTGTTCAGAACGTCTGATTATGTGGGATGAAAATCAATTCATGGTTCTATTGCTGGTCAATTTAAATAAAAGTAAAGATATCCTCAGGTCCTACTTTTACTTGCACCTTCATTTTGGAAGGGAAAGTTATGAAATTCATGTATCTTTCCAGTAATAATATTTCAGTGTTGATTCTGAATCACAGGATTTTTTTCTCTTACAAGAGAAGTAAGTAGTCCTAGGTATATTACTTGTCTCCATGCATACTTTCTTGAAATTGGACAAGAGGATTAAGATGGCTCTTCCTGTTGAGGAGCCTAGTTAGAACTTACAGGAAGAATTTGCTGCTGCTTGTTGGTTTTGTGATATTTGTGCCATCACTTTACATAATAGAAACTAATTTTAATTACAGCTGATCAGAAATTTTAAAAGTTGTAGATGGCACAATTAACATTTCCTGAACAAAAGGCTGTAAGATTCATAAACTGAAAATGTCATAAAATTTATTTTTACCGAGTTCTTTTATTCCAGACCGTGATATGGGAGCCCGTCATCGTGCACGTGCTCACTCTATCCAGATCATGAAGGTTGAGGAAATTGCTGCCAGCAAGTGCCGCAGACCAGCAGTCAAGCAGTTCCATGTAAGTGAGCCAACACTGCAGTGGCCAGTGGGTCCTGGTCTAACGTTGGACTGGAAGAGGGGATCTTTTTTGTGTGGTACAGGTTTGCTTTGCAGCCAGAAATAGGGCAGGAACCAAACTTGGGTGCATATGTTCATGATTATGGTATATTATGATAAAGACTTCTACTGCAACAAGTACTTAAAAGAAAGGCACAATAAAGCAAATACATGTTATGGTGCAGAAAATATGCCTCTGACTGGCATTACTTTGAAAAAAATAATGCAAAATGAAATAATTTGTTAAGTCCTGTAAAGTACATCTTAATTTGTGGATAGATTACTTTTCTAAGCATAAGTTAGTCACTGAATGGCTATTAATTCCAAACTGTTTTCTGTTGTTCATCTAATACCTCAATTAACATAGAAACATTTTTCTTGCAGGATTCTAAAATCAAGTTCCCACTGCCACACAGAGTTCTGCGTTGCCAGCACAAACCACGTTTCACCACCAAGAGACCAAATACTTTCTATTAAATACAAAAACATATTGTCAACTCTGTGTTGCAATAAAGGTCTTATTGGAACCTTTCACTTCCAGTTGTCTTTTGGAGACTATGTCTTGGTTATCTAGGAGTCCCCCTCCCTTTTATTTTCTGTAAACCATTGGCAGTCTACTGTTCACAGCTGTGGTTGCCTTGAACAGGTGAGTGTTTCAGGTGCTGACTTAAATTACTGAAATATCCCATCAATAAATCAAATTTTAATAACCAGCTTTCCAGGTCAGAGAAGTCTGTTGCCGAGCAGCTGTAAAATCCTACATTCATTTTGTCCCTTTAGCATATTAGATGACTAGTTCAGAAAGAAGGCAGCTTCTGGTGCATGCAGAACTCAACACATGTCAACTGTAAAAATAAAGACCTCATAACTTCAGTTAAGCTGCTTCACATTTTAAGCATTTGAAGCCAAAATTTTAATTCTAACCAGAACCTTTTCAGGGATGTTACACACCACTCTGAATAAGCTCAAGGATGTGTACAGAGGTGTCTGTGCTTAGAAAAGTAGTGAAGGGCTTGGCAGATTTATCCTTTTATATTAGACCAATGAATAAAAATGATGGCAATTTTTATATCCAAATCCTTCAGCTACTTTGTTTACAGTAAGAAGGTTGCAGACACTGTAGTTGAGGTTTATGTAAAAGGCTGTTTCGTATCTTAAGTTGGTGCTTGCATCTGATGCCTATTTTCAGTGATGGTTTTCCTGAGCAAGAGTCAGGCAGCTACTTAAATTAGTAGATGGGTCATACCAGTGTTAGAGAACTGATGCTGTGTTTTGTCCAGATGTCGGGTTAAAAACAGCTGCACGTGCTGTTGGAGTGATGTGTCCTTAATGGGTTAGCTGGAGAGCTGCCACTCAATCTGCTTCAGTGCAAGGGCGCATGGTTCCGCGGAACCGGAACCAGTGTGGCCAACAGTGAGCTCCCCTTCCATGGCCTGGGCCCGTGGCTCAGCCTTGCGTTCCTCATCGCCTGCACGCAGAATCAGTTCAGGCAGCTCTTCTGTCTGAAACATGAACTGAAGAAAATGGGATTAATGTGTGCAGTCCACCGTCTCCCTAGTCGCAGTGGAGGGAGAAACTATAAGCCCAAAGTAACTGGAGGGTCCCGTGGGAGTCAAAGAGGTGGGAATAAGGGCCTCAGAAAGACCCTGAAGTTTAGAACTTCTTCAACTGAAAGAACAATTTAGCAGGAAAGTGGGTTTCGCTTTACGTTTACAGCATGAAGCGCAGGGCGGCAGGTGGCCGCGCACGGGAACGCGCAGCGCGGACCCGGGGCCCGGTGCTCCCGCACGCTTCCACCGCCCCGCTCGCCAGCAGCGCGCGCCGCGGCCCGTCACGTGACCTGAGGCGGCCTCTCCCCTCCCCGCCGGTCACATGTTCCCTCGCGCAGGCGGGCGGCGGACCCGGAAGACGCGGCTGCTGCGGAGGTGCCGGTCGGGATGGGGGAGTCGATCCCGCTGGGAGCGCCCGTGCCGGTGGAACAGGCCGTGCTGGAGACCTTCTTCTCCCACTTGGGCATCTTCTCCTACGACAAGGCCAAGGACAATGTGGAGAAGGAGCGGGAGGCCAACAAGAGCGCGGGATCCAGCTGGCTGGCGCTGCTCGCCGGGCTGGCCCACCTGGCAGCGGCCGAGAAGGCCTATCACAGCATGACCTTCCTGGGACAGAAACTAGGTACCGCTCCGGGGAGGGAGGGACCGGCTCTTCCAACCCGCGCCGCGCGGGCCTCGGCCTGGGGGCCTGCCCCGCGTTCGGCTCCGCGGGTGCGGAGCAGGCGGCTGGGAGGTCGCCTGGCAGCTGGTGTTCGCACAGCGCCGCGCAGCTGAGCTCCCTGGGCACCCTGCCTCGGCGGGCGCGTGCGTGTGCGTCCGAAAGATAAGTGCAGGGTTAGTGAGTGTCCGTGCGCCCACTGAGAAATCGGCTGTGCCATTTGTGCTGCCCTTAAAGAATGAACGAGAGGACGGGTGCTGTGCAGGTGGCTATTGTGCCAGTCGATGTATCTTCGCTGGCTGGCAGGGTACCTAGCCGCTCTTCTCAAGAATTAGCCAGAGATGTTTCTGTGTTGAGATGCTCTGGCTGAGATATAGGCAAAGATGGAGCTCACTGAGGTGACCAAAGCGTTAAAGCTTTCTTGCCTTGTATTCGAGGTGCATATGTGTAAGTACTCGGGGCTGGAGATAGCATCCTAGAAGTTGTTGCCCATGCAGATACTGCAGGATCTCAGGAAGCTTTGGCTACGATCTCAGCTGCCTTGTGTTTTGTCAGTACATGAATAGAAAAATCCCAAACTGACACAGCACGAGCTTTCATGATGCTGCCCTCTGGGCAAAGCTGCTTATTTTCATTTTGAACTGCAGATGGGTACGGAAAATGGATCAAAGGATATGAGTCTGATGTATAGTGCATTAAACCATCAAGAAAATTCGACTTTGTTATTTAAGTGGTGACTTGGAACTATTTATAAGAAGATCTTTACAGCCAAAAGTCTGTCAATGAGGCTGACTTTAAAGAGTGAATTTGGTGCTTGCAGAAAGGATAAAGGTGACAACAGAAGGGGCAAAGTTTTGTTTATTTATTTACCTCATGAACAATTGCAATAGATGATTCTTCCTCCTGCCTATGTCTCAGGGGCTACTCATGTGTTACAATGGGAGCTGTTTCACTGTGATAGCCAATTCTCTACTTTTCTACCTCAAATGCCAATAGTCACCTTTGAACATTGTATGTGTAAAAGGAATGTGGAAAGAGCTATCCCATATTACAAAATTTATAAGCGGTTTCAAAGTGCACCTAAATTTGGAATCTTTAAAAGTTTCAGACTCAATCCCTGTGGTCTTTGCTCTGCTGCAGCTGTTGACTGCCAGAATGGCACATTAGGGCTTCTGTAAACAGAAACTATGAAATAAGGCTAGTACATTTGTACAGTCTTTTCGTAATGTCAAAGTTAAGTATCCTTTACTTTGACCCTTTACTCCTGTCTTCTTTTTTAAATTCCTCATAGTGTTGAGCAGGTAGAAAGGAGCACAGATGACTTCTTGTTCTCCCTCCCACCCTTCAAGTTTTAATTATGGATTAACCTCCACTGTGGTCTCACTGGGATAAAGTGTGGTTGTTTTCCTTTTGAATTCTGGTTTATATTGAGATTGTATAGGGATTTTTATTTGTACACAGAGATGTCACATGGTTCCCATTTAAAGGTTGCTTCACAAATTTGAGTGCTTCATGATTGAAGAGGGATTATTAAGAGAATTCTCTGGAAAACATCTAAGTTATTAATAGGAGTGGAGGCTATTGAAATTTGATCAGCCAAGTCATGATGACTTAATTCTTCTGACTTCCATAGATAACAGTATTTCCAGGTCATGTGTCATAGTAGCAAATTTAACTGAACCCTGGGTTTCTTAAAAGTCATGTCATAACTGAGGCAGCTGTGAAGGAGTTAGTGTTTTGCAGCAGCCATTGGCTGCTGAAGACATGAAGTAGGACAAGTGTAGTTTGCATGAAAAAAAGTGCTACTGAGCATATGCTCTATAATTCAGTTACTTGCAGAATAAAACACTGAATTTTGTTTCTTTGTTAAAAGAAGTGCTGTAATTAAACAATACTTAGAAACAACTAGATACGTAATTACAAGAATTTTCCAGTGTTGCTGTCAATCTTTGCTGCCCCTGGATTTTGGTAATACCTCCATATTTATCTGAACAGGTGGTCAGTCATTCTTCAGCCGAAAGGACTCCATCCGAACCATCTACACATCTCTGCATAATGAGCTGAAGAAGGTGGTGGCAACGGGTCACAATGCACTAGGAGGAACAGCTCCTCACTTGGAAGAGCTGCTTTCTCACCTGTCTGAACAGCTCTGTTTTTTTGTTCAGGCTCGGATGGAAATTGCTGACTTCTATGAAAAAATATACACGCTCAGCACCCAAAAGTTCATTAGCTCTGAGGAACTGGTAAACATTTTGGAATCCATCTTAACGAAATACAGTTCAAGGTCAGTGCTTCTTTGCTGGCAGTACATACTCAGACACATGATCTGTAATACCTGATGCTGAAGTTCAAAGCAAACCTAAAGACTTTGCTGTCCTTTGACTGCTGAACAGCACAGTCCCTTCACGAATTCATGTGTGCAGTCTGTGTTGGCCAGCAGCATCAGATGCATGAAGTTTCTTCAAAAGAAGAAAAATAACAAAGGGAGTCTGCTCATGGTGTACTAGGAGCCTTCTTCCCTATGCCTTAATTAACGCTCAGCATGTTCATTTTCAGGAGAGAGGAGGAGTGATTTTTCTTTTATAAGATGCAAGGCTTCTTACTCTTTTTCTTTGGTAGGGGAGAGGAAACAAGCCTTAATTTCATGGGGACTTCAGTAAAGGTGACATAAATAAAGCAAATACTTGTGTGACAATCTTACCTTTTAGGCTAAAATATATCTGCTTAGATCTAGAAGCTGCACCACAACTATCTGGCCTAGCTGGGAGGGCTTTATTGTGCTCTATTACCACTTTTCTCCAGATGTCTTGGAACCAGTAGGAGGAGCACCTCTGAGACTTTAGTCCTTGCCAGTATGGTTTCTTGAAGTTAAGATTTAATAGTTTCTGTTACAAAAACCCTGGGATGTTTCTAAATGAGGGTAGGATGGGTATTTCACATCTAACTTGTGTGCCTTAAAAGTGATGGCATTTTAAAAGAGAATTTTTGAATGCTTGTTAACACACTCAATTCTGCCTCTTCATTTTAAACCAAAAAATGTAGCCATTTTAGGAAGTTAACTGTGAGATGTGGTTGAATTTCTTTAAATCATTGTTAGTGAAATAGTGTCTAAGAAAACTTTTGGGGAGAGTATTTATAGGTCTTACTTTTTTCAGTTATAATTTTTATAGTGTTCACCTAGGAAAATGAAAATAATTCAGTGCTGCTTTCTGAAATTCCAAATTGAAGCACTGCAGCTGATTCCATTATTTTTTTAGGGGTACCTTTAGCAAATTGCTGTGTAATTTTGCAATTTGAAAATCAAGACTGGTCTATATGATCTTAGTAGTGATGTTTTTCAATTCTTGGCTTGTGATCACTTAAAATATCAGGGTTGTTAGTCCAATAAAAGCCCGAAACTTAGATATATTTTCCTTGGTGTGATAAACTTCAAGGAGTAAAGGGGAGTAAGTTTAAGGTTTGGGGTGTTTTTGTTGCTGGCAATTTTTTGATTGTGTTTTTTTTGAAAAGCTGATTTCTCTTGTATACTAACATTTGCCATCTGTTCTGAGCATGTGCTGAATCAACAGCACTGCTTAAAAATCTGAGAACAGAAATTCTTACTTTGATGAAGTGATTGGAGACTACCTGCATAAGAAATGTTTTACTATGCTATTTAAATACATTTCATGGGTACATTTGTACTTCTAAGGCATTATATGTTATATGTTTATGTAACATATACTACATAACTATATATATTATTACATCTTGATAAAAAAAAATATTTCCCTAGAAAAAATACTGATGATCTTGCTTTGGGTTAAAAAGCAGTTCTTAAGATGGAGACAATCTAAGGTGCTGTCAGAGCTATTTCAGTAGCTGCAGTGTGCTTGTCTCCAGTGATATACAGAATATTTCTGAAAAAAGTGGGTACAGTGATATGTTCCTTTAGTCCTTCCTTTTAGTTTCTTCGTATCGCAAATCATTTTCTGGGGTGTGTTATATTGATATGTACTGGCTGCAAGGCATTTCTGCTTTACAGGTGCAAGATCAAATAAACTCATCCTTATCCAGCCTCTTCCCTCTGTCAGTATGTTCCTCACTTGTAGTTGAGGATGTGTGGCATTATTTCAGCCAGTTGTGCTAAGGCTGGACAGGATGTGCATTTTTTAGATAGGTTCTGGCCTTGGTTTCTTTCCTTTACGTGTGAAAATAGCTGGTCAGATAATGTAGAGGAAATTGGTTGCTAGTACAGGAGCAGCAGAATTGACAGTTAACAAGATATATTGTTTCTATCGGAAGTATCATTAATTCTTGAACAGTTTAAAGCTATTTTGTTACTATTTTATTTCTATTTGTTGCTGATTTGTGCATGGCCAGTACTTGACATTTTCCTTTCCATTTTTCTCTAGAATACATCTGAGAAGTAATTTCTCCTGAAATTTTTAACTGTTGTTTTGGGTGGGATCTTAAATAATTAAAGCAACATCAGAAACAAGATCCTTTAAAAGCTCAGTATAAAATGAATAAGTAACTATAGCACCTATTTTGATGTAATAGTTTTTAAATGTTTAATGAATTTCTAATATGTGCATGAATGTGTGATCTCTGAAAATAAATAAAAAGAACATGTGGCTTCTTCACAGTCTGCAAAACAAAACTACCATCCCTCTGTTTTCAGGAATGATTAGGAGGAAAAGAATCAAATTTCCAGTGTGTTTTTAAGTTTTTGACACTCGGGCTTCTGAAATATTGTAAAAACTTGTCTGTTTTACGTGATACTGAGCTCAGGTGGATGCTTCTGTGTTATAAAATTTAATTACAGCAGATATACTTAGTACAGAACTCGTCAGTTTATTCTGCAACCATATCAAGCTTCTCAGCTGTGGCTGAGGTATGTACTTTTGGATTAAAACAGTTCAGCAAATCCTGCTGGACAGTGAAACATTAAGAAAGCCATGAAGCAAAGTAGAAGTGGGAAGCTGGACATCAGAATGTTAATCCAGGAGACTTTGGCTGTGCTGCCTTAATAAGGATTTTTAAATTGATTTTAAGATTGAAGAAGACGTTCTTGATTTGACTGCAAATGTGTTTAAACCACTGTGCTTTGTGTCATTTGATGGGACTGCAACAAATAATGTTGCATAATGCTTTTTATACCCTCTCAAAATACATGACAAAAAACTGTTTTTCTAGTGAATACCAAAACCATTGGCAATACTTAATCTTGACTGTTAGAAATTACTTTTTGTTGACTCTTGTTTGTACTCTTGTTTGTTCAAAGAAATGTAAATATGCTCTAGACTTCTCAGCCCACCAAAGTGGCCAGTAAACACTGGATCTCTGCTGTAGCAGGTCGACCTGAGGGTTACTGGCATGTGCTGTGTGCAGAAGGGGCCTGGTCACCCAGCCAGGCCGGTTTGCCCAACATGGTGCCTCTGCTGGTTTATGATATTCTTAATTTCATTTTTTTTCAAATAAATTTGGACTTGCATCTTAATAACAAATCCTTGCATGATACAAATTGTAGCTTTCAAAAAAAGAGAGTGATGCTTACAGATCAGTGATAAAATAGACATTTCTCACAAGCCCAAGGAGAAGTAGTGGAGAAGGGATGAAAAGCCTGACATTTTCATTCTCTTTTCTGGTCTACAACAAAATGAAGTGTTTTTGTCTTGAACCAACTATTTCCAAAATGGGTTGTATTTGTTGTGTCCGAGAAGCTGACAGGAATAATGACATTGCTCTAGTTTTAGAAGTTGGGAAAAATCTGTATAAACTTTACTGCTCTAAACCAATAACAAGACCCAAGATATTTTTCTGAAGTGAGAAGATAAATCTGTCTTTACTTAAATGGAAACCTCATCAAGTATTGTCTTTGAACTGTTCATTGTTCTTTATTAGAGACCTCTTTCAATCCTAAATGCCAATGAGGGAACACTGTTACTAAAAAGGCCACTTCTTTCTAAAGTTATATATTTTACATTACAGTTTTTCAGTGTTTCAATTAAGTATGTTATTGAAGATGTTATAAATTTGCAGATAATTTGAGTATCATGGAAAGAGAGGTAGACTGCATCTCTTTTTCCTAAATGTCAGGAAAAAAAAAAGTGAGAAGAGAGAGTTAATTGTGGTTCCAAAAAGCAAAACCACTCAGGTTGGCTTCCTCATAGCTCCCCTATGTGAACAACAGATGTGTAACATAATTCCTTTGATTTAACTTAATATCTTATGGCTATTCCAGAACCATCAAAACATATATTACTGCGAAAAGAGTTTTTAAATTGGAACAAGATCACCTGGATTTAAAAAGAAATGGTGTTACAATAGTTCATGGATTAAGATAAACTATGATTGTTCTTGAACTGATGAAATATAACTCCCTTACTTTGATAGAGAAATGTCTGACAGGTGTATTTTTTGTCAAATGTGAAGTGCTGTTTGTTCATGAAAATATTTACCCTAATTATGTAAAAAGAACTGTTCTTTAAATTAAGAATATTATTTTTTGTTTACAATTTGCTCTGCTTTGATGTTTGATCTTTTGTCTGTTAACTGGCAAATACTGTCTGATTATTTCACTGTTGTGGACAGCAGTTCTCATGTCTTGACTAATGTTATGTTTTGTAGATTTCATCATCCTATCCTCAGTCCTCTTGAAAGCAGTTTCCAGCTGGAGGTAGATGTGCTTGCACACCTCTTAAAGGCTCAAGCTCAGATCTCAGAGTGGAAGTTCCTTCCATCCCTGGTCAACTTGCACAGTGCTCACACAAAGCTACAGACTTGGGGCCAAATTTTTGAGAAGCAGCGGGAGACCAAGAAGCAACTGTTTGGAGGGCAGTCTCAGAAGGCTGTGCAACCTCCATACCTCTTCCTCTGGCTGATAAAGCTCAAAAACATTCTTCTTGCCAAGTTTAGCTTTTACTTTCATGAGGCCCTTAGTCGACAGACAACAGCATCTGAAATGAAAACTTTGACTGCTAAAACAAATCCTGATTACTTTGGGAAAATTTCCAGCTTCATCCGGAAGTATGATGCTGTCAATGTTTCCTTAATTTTTGACAATCGTGGATCAGAGAGTTTTCAGGGACATGGTTATCATCATCCCCATTCATACAGGGAAGCCCCCAAAGGAGTGGATCAGTATCCTGCAGTTGTGTCTCTGCCCAGTGATAGGCCTGTTATGCATTGGCCCAATGTGATCATGATTATGACTGATAGAACCTCTGACCTCAACAGTTTGGAGAAGGTTGTTCACTTCTATGATGACAAAGTCCAAAGCACCTATTTTCTGACTCGCCCTGAACCTCACTTTACCATTGTAATTATTTTTGAGTCCAAGAAGTCAGAAAAGGACTATCATTTTATTTCTTTTCTCAATGAAATTTCACTTTCCCTTAAGAACTCCAAAGCTTTTGCAAGCTTGAAACCTGGATCCAAAGGGTGAAGTACAAACTACTTAAAAGTTGTCAAGGCGCTATGCCAGCCTTGACGGAACTGTAGCTTTCATTTACATAAATTTGTGATTCTCAGAGTCTAATTGAAAAGGAACCGTTTTCTAAAATGTTATAAGTTCCTTTATTTTTTTTAAGCTAACACACTTGAAAAGTATTTTTGGGCCATACTCAGTGGCCACTTAGCCACTGTGGCATTTTTTTTGGTGTGGCTTTTAATTTCCAGTATGATTTATTTTTTTAGTCCACAGTTATGTTGCCTGTATCAGAAAGGAATATATGCACTTTATCATAGTCTGATCATTGACTGTCTTCTACAGAGTTTATTGAAAATGTGGTGAGGATGGAAGATACTATCTTTTCAGAAAACTGCATTGCCTGACAGGAATGATTTCTGGGAACTAAACACTGATGCGAGGGAATATTTAAAAAAAAAAAGCAAACCTGCAAAGACACATTTTAAATAAAAAGACGAGAATCAGAAAAGTCATTATTGTTAATTATAATTTGGTTTCCAAATGGTGTAAAATGATAATTGAGGTCTCCGATACTCTCTTAAGCACTGGTAATCTGTTCTAAAGGCCCTGTGTTGTAAGGCTTGGTCATTGCTCCTGGACTTGGGCTGTGGCAAGAAAACCTGCACCATGGCCTAGAAGGCTGATATTCTCTGCAGTGCTGTGACAGTGTGGGCCCAGTCTTGCCTCACACTAACTGAGGCAGACAAGGTGAATTAGAGCAGGTGTTCTAGAAGGAACAGCTCCATGGAAAAAGCACCAAGGCTCTATTAAATTTGTGCTTTTGTCTGGCTAACTTAAAAAAAAAGGCAGTAGAAAATGCCCTTTCTAAGTGATTTATTGTCTAATATGTTTAGTGTCAACCTAGATTTGGTTTTAGGTTTTTATAACTTATTTTTTCTCTGTTCAGTTTTAAATAATTCCATAATTAAGCCAAAACACTTTGGGGATTTGGATTTAAATGTATAGCCTCTGCAGTATGTTTACCTCATTCATTCACCACTTCTAGGCTGCAGAGTTGGAAAAAGTGTGTTTTCTAGTTACCCTGAAAGTGCTTTAATTTGGAAATCAGGGTTTCCAAATACAATAAAGTGGTCAATTTGGCTGTGCCTCTAGCCTTACATTGCAGGATTCTTCTGACTGTTAGCTATACAGTTGTGCACTACTTTCACGGGTGTTCAGGAGAGCTAATGTATATGTAAGTGTAGTAAAGTAAGGTCATTAGTTGACACTGTAATATATAATAACATCATCAGCTTGGTTTTAAAAGGGAGTTGAAGTCAAAATGTTGGTTTCTGTTAAGATTGAACTATAAAAGATACTTTTGAGAATGTGTCTTTTAATGATTTCCTTTTCTTTCCCACAGAAGGTTGTGGTAACTTGTCTTGCCTCTCTGCAAATGCTGACTTTTTACAGTCATATAAGCATATAAGTATGTTCTGTTCTTGAAATACAAGCTCTGGCTTTCCATTCTGTGCCAAGTGGAACCTTGCGTGCTTTGCTCTGTGTACAGCCTGTTTTGAATATCTCTGCTACGGCCTTTTACCTGAAGTCTTGGTGGTCTGACTGCAGCACCACTCGAAAAAGCTCAGTCTGCTCTTTGCCACTAGAAAATGACAGGGGTTGCTAATACACCAGCAGCTGGAGGGCACCTGTTTTTGGTAAGAGTGTTACCCTTTGCAACTTGAATTGCATTTTGGCAGGACAAAGTTGAAAATGACAGTACTCAAGAGAGTTTATGTGCTTCCCTCTGTGGGACAGTGACCTTGTAATAACATGTAGTTTTGACTTCCTCAGCCTGAGTAACACAAAAGAAACTGTCACCAGAACTGATTCCCAGTCTTCAGCAGTGTAAATAAAGTGTTGTACAAAATCTGTCTGCCTGTAGAGTACTTCCCTGTCATAGTATCTGTGGGAAAGGGGACAGAAAACTGGAGGAAGAAACTGTGTGTGGTACAGACACATTCATTTCTGAGTTGCAGGAGAGGAGTTGGAAGAGGTGGAAGGGAAATCTGCTATCCTTTGAAGCAGACCAGCAGCTTTTACCTGTTGCTGAAATGGCTAGAGGCTGTTCCCAGTGGTTTTTATGGGGAGAGGAAAAGGAGGTGACTGTTCAGCAGACTTGGTAGGTCACATCACACTCCTGTCATTGTTCTTGGCAAGTGGTGTCTTGGAAGGGAAGGGATGCTGGGTGATGTTTCTGTGCAGGAGGAGGTGGTTTGCTGCAGTTTTTTCTTCAGTGGATCTTGGGGAAGCAATCACAGGAGCCTTGTAACTTGTGGGTAGGAATTTCTGAATATTTCAGTTGATGAAGAACCAAAGGGAGCCATAACCATTACTCTTGTGATGTGTGAAGGGAGGGAATGGGAGAGATTTGCAGGCAAAGGGTAGAAGGAGTTGGGTGCTGGAGAAACTTGTGGGGCTGTCTCTGAGTCCTGTCCTTGTGATTCTCCTTGTAAAATCTCAGCATTAAATTAATATAATATGGAGAGCAGAAAACTGAGGCCGTAGGAAGTGGCTTGGATGAAGACAGGTGAAGCTGAAGAGAGGTGTGACCTACAATCAATATGAAACAGTTGCAGAGTTGAGGTGTGCTGTGACCAAAAACAAAGTGTGGGGAGTGTGAGCATGTGGAACGAATGAATATTAATAGATTTGTCAGATCTGTGAATGCTCACAGCACAGTTTCTTATTTGATGCTTTATGGAGTTTATATTTTAAATTACAAATGAGGTAATGGGGAGACTTCATTGTGTTCAAACTGGAAGATTAGATATGTGGAAGAAATTCTTTGCTACAAGCATGGTGAGACATTGGAACAGGCTGTCCAGAGAAGCTGTTATTGCCCCATCCCTGGCCAGGTTGGATGGGGCGTGGAGCAACGTGGTCTAGCAGAATGTGTCTCCAGCCTTGGTCTCCAGGGACTTGAATGTAGATGGTCTTTAAGATCCGTGTCAGCCCCACGCATTCTGTGATTCTGTATCTATGATGTAAAACTAACGAGGCCAGAAATTAAAACCTCCATAATTAAACAAGGAGGGGAACATATCTGTGGAGTAAGTAAAGAAACTCAGTAACTGGAAAAAATATATTTGTTACTAACTCCCATACTGGAAAGATTGATCAGTGTCTTTACTATAAGAACTGGAAAACAAATAGACTTTTGCCGAACTGGGTGATACCCCATCTGCCAGCTTTTCCTCTGTACCAATTTAGCTAAGATTAAATGTGCTAATCTACTTAGAAAGTTATGTATAAATGACTGCGTTAAATGCAAGATGTAAAAATACTTATGATAGCATACTGAAAGCCATTGCTTCTAGACATATTTAAACATTTTTAAAACAGGTACTGAGATTTGATATTCCCAGTGCCATTCAGATTACATAGAATAGCAGTGTTGAAACTTATCTTGTAGCAAATTTCATGTACCTCATCATTTGCTTGAGTCCATGAGGATACTGGTGGAATATTTAATTTATTATACTTTACCTGCAGTGTGATTTTGACAGCAAAGGTATTCTAAGAAGTCTTAGATATTTTACATTTATGTCTTGTAAGCTGTTTTCTTTTGCATGTGGCATTCAGGTTTTTTCTTGAATAAGACATTCTTTTATTTCTCCTCCCTTTACATAAAGTCAGTGCAGGGAATGAAAGCTAATATATTTTGTATTGTGCTGTGAAGGACTGTTTGAATGCTAACACCTAGTGTTTATCTAATCCACTTAAATATTTTCAGTATAGCAGAAAGTAATTTTATGGCAGTCACATGGTTAATCACTGCTCTGGTCCACTCTTCTTCATAGATGAGCCTTTTGAGACATGTGTGATCATTCTATTAGTAGTTCTTTGACATCATTTATCTGAGGCTTCTTTGTGTATGTGCTTCAGATAGGCCTGCTGCTGCCTTTGCACTGGGTCCTAGTCTTCTCATAACCAAGCTTTGATTGAGAAAATCAGCAGTGTGCTGTACTTCATTCCTCAAGTCCTGTTTTTTGGCCCACTGCCTCAACCCTCTCATCTTGCAGGAAGCAGGACATCACACAGCGTGGCTGGTCCTGGGCATCTGGTGAGCTCTGTGGTTGCTTCTAGAAGTGCTGGCACTAAGCTGACTTAGTTGGCTGAAAAGTTTGGTGTTTCTGCCCTATTTGCTCCATAAGTCCCGTTTTCAGACTCCCAGAGATGTAAGCCAGCCGTGCCCAGGATGCAGCGGAGGCCAAGCACTGCTTATTTGCTTGGGCTCTGCCTGAGCCTCAAGAGCAGTAGGTCATTATGGTGCTGATTGGAACAACTAGTGAGTGGCCCAGCAGGGGTGGCCTTTGGGCTGCAATTGTGCGAAGGTGGGAGCTGTTTATTGGGAAAAGCAGAAGAAGCTCTGGAAATGAGAATGCTGACAAAGTACAGCCATAGTATAATGCTTTGCAGACCTGGCAAAAACAGTATACAAGTCAAATGCAAGATGGAACTGGACTCTGATTTCATGTTAGCAAAGGACCGATTTAAACATGAAGTCTCCTTTGGAGGATGGAGGTAACAGGTTTTTGCTATGAAATTGCTTTAAGTACTCAATCATTTTCTCCAGGAACTGCTTCTTCCCTTCTCTGGTTCATGCATGCACTCAACATATGGCCTGACTTATTTTGGCCATTGCTATGGAGCTTTTCTGTGGGAGTTTGCCTGTTTGAGTACAGTTGTCTCTTAACTTTCAATGGTGTTGCAGCCACTGGGTTTGTGTTAGGAACAGAGTTTTCCATCTTGCAGCTGGGCCCTGGCTGTGCCCGAGCTGCACAGGGCGGTGGCAAGAAGAGCAAAATGCCTGGGAAGGGGAGACAAGTCACTTCAAGATGGGCTTGGGCAGATGACAGCTCTGGGAAAGACGGGCAGGGAGAAAAGAGATGTAAAAGGGCTGCATTGGACTGTGAGCAGAAGATTTTTATTTGCCTCTCTGCATTGCTGGCCTAATTTACAGGAATCTATATAAATTTTATGTACTAGACCCCACCTGTAGTTACAGCTGCTTGTTTTATGTGACTACTTTAAAATAACTATACCCTTTCTAGGAGGGAGTGTTCCATCTTTTTGTACCATCAGTCTTGGCAAAGCAGCTAGTTTTGGGCAGATGATTAAGACAAGCTTTGCGTATCCTGTTATTAGCTGGGATATGCTGCTACAAAGCTACAAGCTAACATCTGAAGCCTCAGAGCAGTGAAATACTGTGCTTCATTTGTGCAGCTCACTGCTGATAAGATAAAATATTTAGCAGCACTAAGTTTTTGGCTCTGGTGTATGCATCATTTGCTGTAAAGGTATTGAGAGGCTTTTTAGTGTGTGCAAGTTGAATTCCTCAGATCAGAGCCATAAGGAGCCAATGTCACTGTGGTCCTGTACCGGGATGCACAACCTTGAAACAAGACTTGTAAGGTTCCTGTGGGAAGGATGATGTGATCCTTGGCAAAATGAGGGCTGGTGAGAGAGGCTGAGGTTAAGCTGGGGGTGTCCCTATTAAAGTGAATTCCCAGCCTTTGGTTTTGTCTTGGAGTTAATTCTCCCAGGGAACCTAGGCAGTGGGAGTTGCCTCCCACAGTATGGAATGGCCTGATGGTCTCTTAAACATTTATTTAGTAAAATGTCATACCCAATATCAATGTTGGCTTTGACCAGGGGAATCCAAGTCAACCTCTCCCTCTTCTGCATGGTTATGCAGATGTTCAACAGAGCCTCCAAGTATTTCCTCTGCTTTCTCAGGTGAGGAATAACCTTCCTCTCCCTGGCCCTTGATAATTCTCCTGGCAAATGGGGGAGAAGAGGTTAAATTGTCTGAAGAGGAGAAGCTTATCTGCTTTCTGGGTGGGTGCAGCCCAGAACTGGTTCACAGTCATCCCTGTGAACAGTGAGCAGCATCCAAAGGGCCACGCTTCTTTCAGCAGATCAGTGGTAGCTGCTGCAGCCTGAAGCTACAGGTTCTCCCAATGCAGTTGCTGGGTCTGGTTTTTCAGGGACTGGGAATGATGCTTCCCCAAAAACTGCCTGTGACTGCCTGAGACATCCATATCTCCTACAAGTAAAACTCTATGAAGACAACACTTAAAGACTGAAAACTTTGGTTAAAATACCATGCGTTTCATGTGAGGGCTCTGCATTAGACTTGTAGTGGGAGAGATGAGGCTGCTTTTGCCTCCAGCAGTACAGCTTGCTCATGTCCTCAGTCTGAGAGATGCAAGCACTTGTCAAGGGGATGGGGTGAGAGATTGGGAGTACTAACAGGTTTAGTTTTCTGTTTTTAATCCCATGATGCAAATCTGCCCAAACTATTTTGAAAATTGACAGTTCAAGTCCCATTCTAGGTGTAGAGCTCATCTCTGAGTAAGGTGCCTGGACCTCTGCCGAAAGCAAGATGTGTAAGCCAAATAAAAGCTGCCTTTCCTTTCTTGTCATGCATCCCTGTCTGGAAACAGCAAGAGCAAGTTGCTTTCAAGTGTCATTGGATAATAGCTTTTTGGGAAAAACCTGATCCTCATTTATTGTTACAGAAGCAGGGAATTAGTGCAATGAATCAAGTCTCCACCTCACTCGCCTACACAAGTTATCTACAATTTTGCCTGCGAATTCAGTAGGATTGGATGTAGCCCATCAGCTGCCTCCACAATGAAGTTACACTGTATGCTCAGGCTGGCTTTGCTTAGACGACTTCAAAATTTTGTACGCTGAATTTTCCCAGCATAGGAGTTGCGTCAAGCTGGCTGACCTGCTGACTGTACCTTGCAGCGAGAAAAGCAGGTGGCAAATTTCTGAAGTTGTGTGTTACTCTCTATCAAGTATAAAAATAAATGGGTATAAATCTTGCTCCAACCTAGTGGGATTTGTGGCACTATCTAATTTTTCTCACTATCTCTGTAGACTGAAATCATATCCCAAATCCTTAGCCCAGAAAATGTAAGGCTCTAAATATCTAAATATCCTGTGGGTGCCTCAGGCTCACCTCTGCTTCAGACTGATTTGTTAAAATAATAGCTTCTAAGTTAGGAATGGCTCATTCTAGTTGTTCCTATCTGAAATTGTCAGAGAGTGGTTAAAAAATTGCACCACCACCTTATTGATGAATTCTTAGTATGTTCAAAAAGGAAGTGCAAGTCAAGAGATGGAGCAGTCACAAGCTCTTGCTACATCTACCTTTAATGCTGTCAAGGAAAATATCTTCAAGGTGTCAAGATAATAATATGTTGAAACTATAAGGCTCATACTTCAGAGTGTAATTTACTCACCAAACACTGAGGATTTCATCTATCTGGAATGTTATTCTGCAAATGTGCATTACAGGGACTTTATTGTTTTATGCTTTTCATGGTAGCATTTTCTAAAGCTCTTATTTTTATATTTTATGTTTGAAATGAGCCAGATACAGCTTTTTCCAAAGCTGCAGAGGTCCAAAGATTGCAGAGTGTGAGCTTGAAATTCAGTGCAGATCAACAGATTCCTATTTGCAATTTTTGTACCATTTCTTAATGCATATTAAGATTGATATGTTAAACCACGTTTTTGCTTCCGTAAAACAGAAAACGTGCCACTGGATGGTGGTATTATTACCAAAAAAAAAAAAAGTAATTAGGAATCTCTTTCCAGAATAAAATAATTTATACTCTCCTCATGTACATTTATAAACATGGGATAGCTTTTACTGCTCTAGTCAGATTTGTTTGAGTCTTGCTGGCTTTATTCCCCATAGAGTGATATGTAGTTCTGTTTTACCTGTAAACAGCAACAGCAGGTATCTAATTTCATACCTTAACGTATATATGAATACTAAAATGATGTTGTTTCATCTTCTCTGCAAGAAACTTTTTTATTGATTGCAAAAAAAATCTGTAAAACAGCTTTTATGATTTTTTTCCTCTTCAAAATTACCCATTCACTTAAACTTGCATTCCAGTTTAGAAAAGATGGAGAAGATTTTTTCTTTCCTTTTTTTTTTCTTCTTAAATGGTGAGAAAATGAAAAAAATTATTGTTTACCAAGGCTGTGCAGTATGACCTGTTAAAGGCCTCATAGGGAGCATCAGGGTAGGGTTTAAGCCTAATGCAAAGTAATAGGATTTTGATAGTCTTCTGTGGAAAGAGCTACTGTGGTATAGAAGTACAAATATATATAGCATAACAGTGTGTGTATATATGTGTGTGTGTGTGTGTGTGGAGTGTGGTATAATCATATGTATGTGTATGGTATCACCACATATGCCTGATAAATGGTTGTACTGTACTAGCTAAAGTATTGCCAGACCACTGGGCAGTGGAGGCTGAGGGGCAGGGATGGGGCAGTGCAGGGGCTGGGTGGCTCAGGCCCTGGGGCCCGTGTCCTTGTGCTGCTTTAGGTTGTCATAGAATCACAGAATGGTTTGGGATTTTAGGTTGGGAGGGACACTAAAGATCATCTAGTTCCAACCCCCTCCCATGGGCAGAGACACATTTCACAAGCCCCACAAGATGCTGCTGGGTTTGTGCTTGGGCATGAGGGCTGCAGGTAGGTCCCTGTGTCACCCCACTGCTGCCCTTGGCATGGAGGTGGAGGAGTTCTGGCAGTGCTACAGCCTGCACCAGCCCCAAAGAGAACCTGCAGGAGGCAGAGGAGGAAGGAAAGTGGAAGGAATGCAAGGGTCAAAGGAGAAGCCAGTAGGACCTTCTCTTCTCCCATCTGTCCTCCAAGAAAAGAGCAAGCCAATTTCATGGCACTTTCAGCATGATTGATACACCTGCAACATCTGAGGGTGCGGGCTTGCCATGCCTGGGAGTCAGGTGGGGATGATGTTCCCAGACAATGACAAACTCCTCCCAACCTGTTGCATCCTTTTGTGATGACAGCCAAGCTTGTGCTTCACCCTCTGCCACCAGACTGGGTCAAACCCCAGCAATAATTTTATTTATTTTTCCTTCTTTGGTGTTGGAAGGTGGCTGGATGTAAGACATTATCTAGCCACAGCCTTTTGGGCGTTGATGTGATCTGAGAAGCATTAGTGTGTGTTTCTCTGCTGCTGTTTTACATCACTGCACATGATGACTACGCTGCCAGTGTTCCAGCCTGAGCTGGAGTATTAGAAATTATGATCATATGGGGTTTGGTGGTGCACAGTAGATGCATTCCTGCACCATGACAATGCTGAAATCCTGGCTCTTCAGGGGACAGGATGGTGCCTTTGAACTGATACCATGACTGTGTGCATAGGATGCAAGCGCAGCATGCAAAGCCACCCTGTGGTGCACTGGATTAATAGAACAGATTTTCAATGAATCGTTGGGAATATGAAATTTTTTACTTGCATTTAATCTTAGATTGATAAACCACTCAGGGCGGGGAAAAAACCCCACAAATCCAACAGTGAAATACATGCAATTAATGCTCTGATGATGAGACAAACTTGGGTTTGGAGAGTTGGCAGTGGTGGGGAGCTTGGCCGACAGTGTGGGGCTGGGGAAACAGGGGAGGATGTTGGATTACCCTGCAAAAAGACAGATTGGGGTGGGAGCAGCAGCAGGGAAGAGCTAAGTGCCCTGGTGGCTCCTCCTCATTTGCACACTGGCCATTGAGTGTATGGTTAAAAACTGATAATGTTCAGCCAGTTACTATAGCAATGGTGTGGCACGAGTTGTCATGGGGATGGAGCAGTTTTCCTCACATTCCTTCAGGAGGGTGATGGATGCCGTTCTAGGAGGCTCTGAACCATTTGCCTCATGTACAGAAACACTTGCACCTGCTGCCATCAGTGAACATGCCCTTCCAGTGTCGTTACCTGGTTTTCCATGTCCTGATGCTAAATTTTTCTTTCACATTCATAAAGTTAAGAACACTCTGAGAAACCATAAATTTCTAAGCCAAACCTAATTAGGTGCACTATTATTATACAAGGTGTGTTAATAAAACATAGTACTGGCACTGGGGCTGTTTCCAAGCACTTTGTGTGTGCTCTTCATCTCTGTATCTGCCAATGACACAACTCAATGGGCATTAGGTGCCCATTTGAAAAAAGTAATTTTAAGCTGATTTGCTTCAAACACTCCCATTTAACACAGGAAAAAAATATGTATGTTCTGCGTTGGACATGCATATTTTTTGCAGTTCTATTCAAATTGCCTTTGCTTTCTCTTACTCCTTGGGCTTTAAGAAAAATACACTGTCTTTTCCCCTTACTCATGAGTTAGACATGAATTCCTCCTTGTCAGGACCTTTTTCTTACATGTGATCAACAGGACCAGTGCCCTGTATGTAAATGATGTTGCTTTCAATGGTCCTTTCTTAAGAGATCGTGTGTAATGCCTGTTTTACCCCTGTAGGAACCAAGAGCATGCTTATCGGCTATGTTTCTGCAGTTGTGTGAGAAAGCAACCTCCTAATCTGCAGAGCACATCCAGCAATTTGGTTTTGTAAGGGTAAAAATACATTCAACTTGGCTCAGGTTGATGGCTATTTTAAAAGAATGTAATATTCTGTTCATCAGCTACTTTTAAAAATCCCTAAACCCTTCACCACATGTAAGTTTCTCTGCTAAACCATAAACTTCAAAATGAAGCCTGATAAATGGCAGTAGTGGTGTTTCACATTGGGGCTTACATGTTGCTTTCGTAAACACTGATTTGCAGGCACCAGGAAATCCAGGAAAGGGAAAATCTGAATTTGGGATGTACAACCTAACAGCACCAATATTTCATAAGTATCTCCAATTTCATTTTGTCCTGTGCTTTTTTGCAGGTAAGTTTTGGGTGTGCCAGCAGAACTGTATTAACTGCCGGGGAGCATAGGAACAATATTGACTCAGAAGCATCTTGGGAGTTGGACCTGTATAGTGCTGGGTAGGAATCTAGGCTATGCTGGAGGCTGTGCCACTTTGGATTTAGGAAAGTAATCACAGATATGTTTTAAGTCCTTTTTTCTTTGAAAAGCTCTGATTACTGTGTGCTTCAGCATTCTACTGACATAAGGAGAACCACTAGCTACATGTCCTGGAGTACTTGTTCTAGTTCCTCTAAACAAAGTCCAGCTCTTACAGCACCACTGTTGACATCTACAGAAGCCAGTGGGTTTTTTCTTTTACTTTTCCCCTTGTTTGGAGCTTTATAATTACTCCAGTAAATTATGTTAAACTCATTAACCCAAAGAACTAAGTTTTCAGAAATTCACTGAGCTTGAGTGGTTTCCATACACTAATTTAAGAAAAAAAAAAAAAGAAAAGAAAAAAGGAAAAAAAAGGGGGGGAGGGGAGAAAGTGAGGCATCTGGGCAAGGTAAACACTAAGGTACAGGTTACTGCCCTACCATTGCATGCTGGTTCTGGTTTTCCAAAATACCCTGGATAAGAGTCCCTTTTAGTGATTACATACAGAGCTAGATAGACCTACGCTCAATTCTGGTGCAGCCTTCCTTGATCAACTTCTTAGGCTTCTCAGAGCCATTAGTTTTACAAGGAGCTGTGTAGAATATCGGGAAAATGTTGTTCCATCTCATTAACGATCTGGCAAATGTGCTCTGTTGTATCATCTTGTTGTACTACTATTTGTTTGCTTTTCATACAAAATATTTCAAGCTTTTGCTTGCTTGAATCTTTCAAGTGCTGGACTTAAACCCAGTGTGTCCTTGGGTTGTCTCATTGACACTAAAAAAATAATCACAAAGTGGGAGGTTTGTGCAATGCCCATCTTATTCTTCTGATGTTGCATCAGCCCTGGAAGCCTTTCAAAGCTTCTTCAGATAGTCCCTGCTCTCTGCTAGGATCTGCTCGGTTTACTTTTGTTTGGGTTAATGCAAGTCTGTGATCATGGGGAAATTACTAATAAATGAAGTATGAAATGCTTCGTATGATCTTTATTTGGATATCCAGTCAGGCATAAACTGTGATGTTAGTGCAGCTGTGTCCCAGATCGGGTGACACCAGTGCGTAAAGATTTGTAAACTGTGCTATTGTTCTGCAGGTATAATATTGTATATGATTTATGGCAAGTGACCTCAAGAAATCTCATTCCAAGGTGATTTTTTTTCCTACCTTATCAATCTTTCTGATGATAAGAGAAAACTGGCTTTTGAAATCATGAATGACTCTTGCATTACACTGGTACAGATTAGAAGATTTATGCCCAGACTTGTTGAGTGCTCCCACTCCTCTTCCTCCCAAGTAAAAGACATCGTTTCTGTCACTGTATTTTGAAAGAAGTGGATTTAACTCTGTTCAACTGCTGAAAAACTTTGAAGCTTGATGAGATGAAGGATACTCTTGGAAGTTACACAACTAATTTCTTAGAGCACAGACTGCTCACAACATTAGAGGACGTGCAAGTCCACTAATGAGTGAATTTGGGATTTATGAGCTCTGAGGAAACTTTTCAGTGATGTTAAACTAACTCTACTAGATACTGGTAAACCCCTTGTCTTTGAGGAAAGTGTTTATTTACAAGGAGAGCATTGGTTCAGAAATTTGTTCTCTTGCTAGAAGGAATATTGCTGCAAATATTTTAATAGGAAGTTCTGATGAGGGAATGTTTGTCCTGGAGATTTTTGCAAGATGTTCAACAAACTATTGCAGTTAGTAAGTTAGTAGAGACAATTTTAAACAGAAGTGAAACTCCTCTGATATGTACATCAACTACTTCTTTACACGCAAGGAGTGTTAATGAGATGTTGCAGCATGCTACAAGGGACTACCAAAAGAAATTGGCCCAGGGTGGCCAACCCTTTTCCCTTCTGTGAACAAAGTCAAGCAAGAGATGACAGGCTCTCAGTGCTCTGCCATGAATGGACTGCAGAACACTGCTTGTTAAAATGCAAAGTCCAGGAGGGAGAAGTTGGTATCTACGTGAAAGAAATAAGGATGCCCATGAATAGATTTTGATGGTGGAAAACACATGCACTGCATCAAAGATGATTTCAACATGGGATATTGTCCCCTTTAGTCTTCATAAATATAAAAATACATGTATATTCATAGACCACTTGAGGAATGTTATCCCTGTTTGGAGGGTCTGATGGCTTAGGAAAGATATTAGGGAAACTTCCAAGAGCCTTGGGAATGGGAAACACCCATCCTCCAGATTTGGGGTAGGGGTTTGAAACCTGTTTGCATGTGTGTGTTCATAAGCCAAGAGATATTGATTTTGTCCTTGAAGAGATTCAGAAATAGTTCGTTGGACAATAAATGGGAGAAATGAAAAATGATATTATAGCACTTTAATCAAGTGGCTTCTAAAAAAATAAATATGGGGATTATTTCTCTATGAAACATTTTAAGATCTCACCAAGGGACACTTGATGTTATCAGACACATTTAAAAGGAAGAAGTCTCAAAACAATGTATCGGCGATTGAATGAGAGATGGGAACCCTGATTCGGTGATCAGAATTCGGTTTTACTGAGATTTTTCCAAAGCTTATATACCATTTCTAGGAAGGTTAATGTTTACTACTACAAAGATAAAGTTAAGCATGGTACAGACAAACTTATGCATTTTACAACATATCTTGTTTAGGAAGGTTTAATTTCATTTCCTTATCCCGGTAAACAGATGTAATCCCATCTTCTGTAATCTTCAAAGGTCTATATGTTCTCATCAGGGCAGCTTGGTTATCAAACTAGATATGCTAATTAAGTCTGCTTCACTATCTGACCTGTGTATTCCCACAACAATGTTTCTGAAAAGTCAGTGGCTGCAGGACATTTGCAAACCATAAATGATTAACAGATGGAGTTTAAAAGGCGGCAAGTTTCCATCCCTTCCTGTGGTGCTCACAGCTGAAGGAAACACATAGGAAGGGTCTTCAGGTAGGTAAGAGCTGAGACTCGTGAGTATGGGGAAAGACTTGCCACTTATAAAAGTGTTAGGAAAACCTCAAATTATATGACTTATAAATATACCTGAACTCCTCCTTGGGGTCCTGCTAAGCCATGAGCAGCACATGCTGCTGGAGGGAGGAAGAGCAATAGGATTTTAGTGTCCTCAGATTGCTGAGCTGAACTCCTTAAAACACAAGGCTGCTGAATTTTTCATCTGTCTCTCTCAAATAGAAGTTCTTAGTCTGACAGCTTTTCCTTTGCATTCTTAAGTATTACTATTTTAATAGCAATATTTTGTCCCTAGCGCCCTGACTTGTACTTTGGGTTTTCTCTGTGTGCCCTTGGGGCTTTCTCTGCTTGCCCTTGGAGCTTTCTCTGCTGAGGCAGCTGAGACATCCCAAAGCTGTTAGCCAGAACTGACCTGTAATTTTCCAGTAAGCCATTGTGCCATCAGGGAATGCCACTTTGTGAAGCTCAGGATATTTCCTGAAGACATACTTCACAGCAATGTTTCATTCTAGAAAGAGCAAAACAAACAAGCTTGGTTGTTTTTTCCTTATGTTAAAGCAGAGTTGTTTTATATAAGATTTTACAATTAAATGGATTTATCCTATAAGCATGAAAAATGCAGAAAAGCATTTCAATAAAATATTTCTTTAGGAACAAGTTACAAAGGTTTTTTTGTCCATTTTTATTATGAAAAATATATTTAAGCTTGCAGAATTTGCTGTGAAAGGGGAAATCATATTAAAGCCAGCTTTGTTTTCTCTCTCTGTGCTGCTTTGCTTTGGTTTATGTCTTGTATTAATGAAGTGTTCAGCTGTGCAAGAAATAATGTTTGTCTCAGTTTGTGGTTGACTTTTTGATTACTTAAACTTATTTGCTGCATGATATCTTTACAGTCCAAGCTTTTGCAATTTGTAAGTTAGGTATACAATACTTCACAAAGATGCAACGTAGAGTTGATATCCCATATACGGAATGAGAGATGCAGTTGAATTTAACTCTTGAATCTCTTAAAAGATGGCAGGACTCTGGTTTGGTGTTTGAATCTGGAAGAGAGTGTGTCACTTGTAAAATAGTCAGATTTAAACAGAAGCTACTCAAGGGCTGTTTGACAGTTTGGTTTAGGCCTTTTGGAGGAGTTTTCCTTTAAAAAATTCAGACAGTATATTTTGTAGTACAAGCCAATAGAGTAAGTCTTACGTTCCTGTATAGGTTAACTTGCTGGAGACTGGGATTTTGCTTGAGGCCAAATGCCAGTGCTCTCACCATGAAATGTGCAGTAAGCTCCCCTTAAAAGGTAAACCCCATGGAAAACCCACAAAAATTAAGAGAAACTGTTATGAACAGTACCACGAATTTTTAATATTCAGTTACCCTGAGGTACAAGCTGGAGCTTAAAATAATTTGTTTTATATTTCATACTCTGAGTAATGCATGCAACAGTACATGAAGGGAAACGGAGTTTCCAAAGGACTCTCCGCTTTGGGTTAAACAGGACAGTTTTACAAACAATCATTCTGCAACCAGAATTGTACCAGATCTGTGTGGGAACAAAATCTGGTGGTGCCTTTCATTGCCTGTCGGTGTCTAGTGTCTCACCTTCTGCATGATCCAGGCTCCTTGCACAGCCTCAGTGGCCAGCTCAGCGTGGGCTGCCACTCCTGCCTTCAACAATATGGCAGAGGACACAAAATCACTTGTGGTGGATAGGAAGCTTGACAGGAATTCAAGCGTCAATTTTCACCTGAATTACAGTGACCTTTTTTTTCCTTCCCAGTCTTCTATGTGTTGAAACATCTGCAACGTCCCCCAGGCCCTGCTGCTTCCTTTCTCTGCACACCCTGTCCTGTCAGTGAGGATACCCTGCAGCAAAATGTCTCCTGGCACTTGGGTACATCAGAGTAAGTTGGACCCAGCTCATTGCCTCTTTGGCTGAATATTTTGTCCCACATTTTTGCCACTCTAATGCAGAATCATCTTCTGCCCTGTTTAAGAGCATCCTACACTCAGGTCCTTCCCCTGTCAAAATCTGCCCCAGTGGAGTGAGACACCAGAGGTGCTGGGCAGCATTCCCCAGAGATAGGAGTGAATTACAAAAGCCCTGTAGAGAAGAGAGCTGGTCCCACTTAAGTGCTATCTCAACAGAAGTTATGAACAAACCTGATTATCCCTCACTCTTACTCAGACGACTGCAAGCAACATGGGAAAATATTCCTCCACATAAACATAACCTCAAAATGATTTGTATTTCCTTTTGCAGAATTGCAGCACCTAATTCTACAAGCATTTCTGTCACATACAAATGGGTTTTTTTCCCCTGGTTTATGTGTTTTGATACTGGAATCCCTCCTTTAGTCAGATGAGACATGATTGTTGCCAGTGCTTTGAAAAGTGGGTGAAGTGGGGAAACAGCCACTGCAGGCACTGGAGATGTTTGTGTTGGCTTTAGCAAATAGGGCAAAGAGCCTCGGGAATGATGTGTGACACTCAGCAGCCTTGTAGGGTTGGCACAGGTGTCATATTCACCTCCAGTACTCCTGCAAGGAAGCAAGGTGTGGACTGTCTCCTACTGCATTTGAATGCTGCTTTACTTTTACCATGTCACATGGGATTCGGAGTGTATTAGAAGAGTTGTATAGATTTGAATGCTCTCATGCTTAGTCTCAGTCAGGTTAGCAGAGGGGAAAATGTCTCTCTGATGTTGTGATGACCAGGGGTGAGCCCTGGAGGTTGCAGTGCAGGGACCAGTGCTGCCACCCTGCATGGACACCCTCAAGCAGGGATCCTTCCGCAGCTGATATCTGGGGCAAATGCTGCTAAATTTGTAAGAGCTGAGCAAAACTCCTTATTTTTTTCACCAAGAAAAGGAAACATTGGGAAAAGTTATATTATCACCAGGAACTGCCTTCCCATCAATTTTATTAACTAAGAATGAAAAGCACATTAGGCATAACTGAATTATTCTGTGACTAGTGTTACTAAAAGATCTTTAAAAAAATGGAGTTTGCTTCGAGGTGTGGGAATTTAAAAGGTAGAAGAGTTTTTAGGAACGGTAAAGAAGGCCTTAAGAAGTAGGTAAAAAGAGAGTTGAGAAAAAAGTTCTTTTGCAGAACCTGATCCACCAATTTTCAGACATTTTTCAAATAACACACAGGCAAAACTGAAAGAAAATCCCCTTGTTTTAATTAAGAGACCTAAGACGGGACGAATTAAAGGACCTTTCAGACTAATAACTTAGGGCAAAGAGTATGCTTGTGTTTCCACAAGTGTTGGAGGTCCAAAGTGGATTCCGGCAAAGAACGTCAAACCATATCGCACACAAGAACACACTGACGAGCCCAAGAGAGAAGAAGCGAGCACGCAGACGTGATCTGAACAGAGAGACTATGGATCACGCCTGGTGTTCCTGTGTCACCTGTGGAACCTGCAAACTTCAATGTGATGTTAATGATAAATGTGTGAATAGTTTGTTTTGTAGAGCTCTTTTTGGCAAAAACGTGATAAAGGTTTTTTCTAGTCATTAGATTTAAATAATTGACATTCTAAATTCTCTCTGAAAATAGAATCTGAAAATTGATATACATAGAAAATTCTTTTGCCAAAGGGTAGCTCAAGAAAAGAGATAAAAGAGTATCAGTTTATTTTGTATTTTTTGCTTTGCTTGCCTTTTGTAATGCAGATTTTCCTGTACAACAACCAAAAACAAATGTCTAAGTCACATTAGCCAAGGCTGCAGGCTCAGACACCATATGTATGTCTCACTCGAATCCTGAGAAGCCCTTTTCAACCTGTCTAGTCAGTGTGCCAGTACAAAATTAGCCGATACCTATATACAATGACCCTCTGACAAAAAAGCAATTTAATAGCAAGTCAGGTGAGATTGCCAATAGAAGCAATCCTGCAAGAGATTAGAGTCTCTAAACCAAACAACTTCTCAAAGCACTCTCAGAACCCCAAGAATTAGAAATCCTTAGTTTCTTGACAATGAATTTTGTGTCACATTTTCAAAGAACTGTTGAGGAAAAGTCTCCAAACTACGTTACTCCCATTTACTACGAATACAGAAATTCAAGTTTTTAGTGTAATTACTCATACAATATAGATAAAAAATTTAGGGTTGATCAGTATCCACGACAATTGCCAAAAAAATATTAGTTCATTTGTAGAGATAGAGCATAGCAAGACATTCCATCTGACCTTGAAGGCAGGCCATGTAGCATTAGCATGCTCACAGTGATAGCACCTAGTGCTAAAGCCGTTTCAGAGCAAATAAAAAGAGACAAAAGATCTATTCATATTTACCCAGAAAATTGCAAAAGTGATTTCAGTCCTTAGAAAAACGCACATAAAAATTTCAGCAAGTTTCTTTTTACCTAGAGTTACTTCAAAAACAGCATTAAAACAAATAGATAAGATGTTAGCTAAGTAAACAAAAATGTCCCATGCACTCAGTGACATGCTGACTGACGTCAGCAGTATCCAACAAGTGACGCTCCAAAATCAAGCAGCTATAGACTTCCTTTTATTAGCTCATTGACATAGCTGTGAAGAATTTGCAAGAATGTGTTACATAAACTTGACTCATCATTCTGAATCTATTCACAAAAGTATGACAGAAGCTCAAAGATTTAACATCTAAGATCAAAAATAAAAAAACATAATTTGTTTGATAAATAAGGCTTAACTCCTTAGCAGAGATAGCTTTGCACACTAAGTAAAATTTTGTTAATAGTTATAATATTAATGTTAGTAATGATACCTCGTGTACTTCATTGTACACAACAAGTGACAAACTTATTGAAAAAGTCCTTATTGTCCAAAACCAAAAAAATACGAGAAAAAAATCACAAAAAGTTCACAAAATCTTAATAAAGCAATAAAACTCAAGTCATTCACAAATTTAGCCTTTAAATTAAAACCTTAAAAAAATCAAAATTTGTCAAAACCTAATACATATACTAAACCTAATTTTACACAACATTAATAATACTTTCTTATAGTAATAGAGCTTAAAACAAACTTTAAAAAGTGCCTTTAAATAAAAAATTTATAATATTATTTTAATAAAGTAAAAATATAAACAGTAGTAAAGCTATATAACACAAAATAGTAAATAAACAACAAGTCAAAAATAGTTTCTTTATAGCTAAAATAGAAAGAGAGAATTGTGGGAATTTAAAAGGTAGAAGAGTTTTTAGGAACTGTAAAGAAGGCCTCAAGAAGTAGGCAAAAAGAGAGCTGGGAAAAAAGTCTGGGAACTTTAAAACTTTCCCAGAGAATGCAGGAAAATAGAAGACAAGAAAAATGCATTTATATTTATCATAAGGTACAAGAACAAGACTAATAGATGATACAAGGAGTGTTATGTTCTAGACACATGCTTTGCAAAGATAGAAAAAGTTTTAATCTTCAACAGAGAGTTATTGTGTATTGTTAGTTTATAGAGATGCTTTTGTTCTCAATTACCCTACGTGGGACATTTTTTAATTAGTTAGAGTAATATGACACTAAACTCTTTCTTGTTAATTATTAGATGAAAAAATCACTATAAAATTTTATGCTATAAGCTGCCATTTTGTTCTGACCTAGCTTTGCATAGATTTTGATGTTTTATTTGTATTGCTTACTTTTTGCTTGTAGTACAGAACAAATAAAAATCCTTTGACTGTAAAGTAGATCAGTTCCCATCCCGTTTTTCAAAAAACACAAATCCATCCCAGCACGAGGTAATAATAACTGTACCCGGTAGTGGAGATGGAACTCTAGTACACACAGAAATTGCATTGAAATGCTGCAGCCTGCTGGTATGCCTATAAAGCAGGAAAAAGGTTAAAACAGTGAAATGGAAAACACACAAACTGATGGCATATAAACAGAATATCAAGTTGTTTCTATAGAGGCCAAACCAGAGACCCAATATTACAATGCAGGTACAGAAGAAACTCAAGTTTTTACATAAAAGCTTGTAAATCAGCTGCTGCTTCACTGAACATGCACATTTTTGTGTGCACAGCTCATGGATGTACGTCGATACAAATGGCATTTAGGCCTACAGTACGTAAGAAATTATATCTGTTCTGAACTTCCAGGGTTTGACAAAGTTAAGCTTTAATACTGGGAGAATTTTGAAGGCCTGAGGTGTAGTGACAGCATTGCCCAGAGTCTGGTTGGAGAAAGCTGGGAAGAACCTGCTGTGCTGCCAGCCTGGGGTGCAGGAGAAGGGTGGTCCTGAGGGGTTGTGAAAATGGGAGTCCCTCCAGTCAGGGTGCCAGGTGTTCCCCATGTGCTGCCCAGGGATGGAGGGCTTATCCCCTCCAAAACAGACCACATTACCAGAAATAAAACACTCAGCAGGCATTTTGCAATGTACCTGGTCCAATGCCTTCAAGAAATTATATATGCATACATATATATTTATTTGGTTTTTAATTTGTAATTTTGGGAGGGGTACAGAGAAGAGTTCAGAATTACTATATGATTTAGCAGCCTCAGATTAGCGACATTTCTATCTCTGATTGTAACATTGTATGTAAACTGATTTTTTTCAGAATATCTTTGACTTAATCATAAAATAAGCCTTGTGATGTGTATGAGAAAACTATCCAGGTGAAATCCAGCTTAAACCTGTGAGTACTGATGGATAACCCTGTTGTATTCACCTTGATGCTGTTTGCTGGGGGTGCTGGGATGCTACTGTAATGTCTGTCTCAGAAAAGATTGTAGGCAGGTAAAAACTCAATTAAAGTATGTGTTGCAGTGAGTTGTTTTAAGATACTCAGCAGCTCTAGGTTGAAGTCATGAATGATTTTAGGCATTTTCCACCTTTAACACATTTAAATTCTCTATTTATGACTCTGGCATCAACATCCGTGTTCATGCCACTTCTTTGCAATCAAAAACTCACTGCCCTGCCGGAAGCCTGACCATTTAAATGAGTGCCTCATTCACCTCCAGAGGGGTGCTAGGCTCAGTGATTTGCCCTACCAGAGCATAATTCATTCAAATAAATGTAAATCAGTATTTTATGTTGTTTGGTCAAGGTTTATAGATGTCAGTGTATACTACTGAAAAGGCACATGGCAGATATTAAGGGAGGAATCACTGTGCTTCACAGAGATGAGAACAGGCAGGGTTTGGTTTTGGTTTATCCACGGTGCTGCACTCAGTGCAGCTATTACTGATTTTGATCCCGCAAGTGTTTGACCTCCTTTGTACAGCACAACTTGTCTATATTTTACAGCTGAATTTTTTTTTGCCTCATACTTCATGTTCATATTCCATTACTATGCTACTTGAAAAAAATAAATTAATGCAGTTTGTTAATTGATAAATGGGAAATCCTCAACCTCCAACCCTGAATCACAAAGCTGCTCTCATGTGTCTGCAGTGACCAGTGTGGCTTGACCCTGCTGGTAGATGACAGTGACACAGCCGGGGATCATAGAATCATAGAACCACTTAGGTTGGAAAAGACCTTTCAGATCATCTAGTCCAATCATCAATCCAACACTGCCATGTTGACCCCTAAACCAGGTCTCCAAGTGCCACATCGATATGGCTTTTAAGTACCTCCAGGGATGGTGACTCAGCCACTTCCCTGGGCACCCTTTTCCTGTGCTTGACAACCTCTTCACTGAAGAAATTTTTTCTAACTTCCAATCTAACCTTCCTGTGATTCAACTTGAGGCCATTTCCTCTTGGCTTATCACTTGTTACTTGGGAGAAGAGACAGACATGGGGTACACTACTTGTGCAGCTGTGGGGCAGAGGCTCAGCCGACTGCAGAGTTACAGTAAAAAGTATATTCCTGCATTTTTAATTTGCACATATATATTGAGAAAGGTAAGAGAAAACCTGCTGACCTGTCCAATTCAGCCAGACCCAGATCATGTCATTTAACTATTTAATTCCTCAGTCAGCACTAAATTGTGCAGCCCTTGGGCCTGCCAGCTCTCACTGTACCCACTGTGTAAGAAGGTAAGGGAATACAGAGCTCTTGTCTCCCTTGATTCCAGCTTAGTGCCACTGCACAAGTTTTGTTCTCGCATCTGGTGGGGGTGGTGCATCAGGCAGGCTGCTCTGTGGCCTGCCATTTTCTGTTTTCCTTTCCACTGGTTTTAGCCTTGCTGATCAGTGGCATGGCCCGATGAGAGGAACCAAAAGACTGGGTGTCCTGGTTTAGGGCAAATTTTGGGGAGAAAACCTCCAAAGGGGCCCTCCCCCCAGAAAGCAAACCTACGTGGTCCCTCCCCCAACCGGTTCGGGAAAGATTTTCACGGAGAGGAGTGGAAAAAAACCTGTTTATTTAACAGGGTACTCCCAGCACAATAAATTAAACAATGCCAGATGACAAATTCAGACAGATAGAACGTCTTTTCCTCACGGTGCCCCTTCGGTGATGGAAGAGTCCTGGGGTCTGGGGGGGCTGCCGGCAGCACAGAGGGTCGGGTGTTGCTCTCTGGGTCTCTTCTTGGTCCAAGGCAGATGTAACAGTCCAAGAGTAGAAGAGAGAAATTTTGGAGATTGCCTTTCCTTTACTAGCTAGCTAACTAACTAAGCAAAGGTCGGTCTCTCTCCCTCCCAGCCCAGCTGAAAACCCAAGGGCAGACGAAAAAAAAATTCAGAGATAACAAGGTTTTCAAAACAAACTTCCTTTTCCCTGCTTTCCAGAATCCTTAAAGGGACAGGACACAATATCCAACACAAACAGCAGACGTTTTGGGGATACAGGGCATCTTAAGAGTCACCCCAAGACACTGGGCTGGGCTAGGGCTACAGCCCTGCTGGGGCCAGGGGGAGGTGGGTGTTCAGTGGGGCTGACTGCCAGGAAAGGTCTGAGGGGTGGCAGGACCTGAGGTTGAGGCCAAGGCCACTGCAGTCCAGCTGAACTGCAGCACTGCAGTGGAGAGTGAGTGACACCTTCCGGCCATAAAGGCTCCCCAGCAGGAAAAACTTGCTCCGGCTGGGTCTGCTGGAGCCAGAGTGCTGGAAGAGACTTGGTGCTGCCAGTTGTGTGATCTGCAAATGCCCTTGTGGAAAATGCAGAGACAGGGAGTAGCTGCAGTTACAGTGGCATGTCTGAATGAGCAGTTGGTTTGTTTGTTTTTTAAACAATAATTGAGCTGGTTCAGCTAATTGGGTTTTAGGAGATGCTAAATTGTTGATCTGTTTAGGCTTTCATATATTATAGTAGGAATATTTTTCCCTCAAGAGGCAAGTTCATGGAAAAAGCAATATTCCTATATACAAGAATGGTACCTTCATTTTGTACCATTTCTAGTTAATACTTTTGCCTTTTCAGTTGCCCCCTGTGTATCAGTTCCATCCAGACTAACAACAAGGCTTGTTCCACAGGGTAGCAGTGACTGAACAGAGCAACTGTGGGTCCTTCTGGTTGGGGTAAGTAAATGTGAGCCACAGAGTAAGAAACAAACTGTATACCTCTGCCAAGGAGAACTTAAAACCTGGGTGGATCCTCCATGGTTTCCTTATACTGTCTGAGGAGGTGTTTGTGCAGGCTGGGCAGTGCCACACCCTGGAGCTGCACATGGCTTGAAATCTGCAGCAGTGGCCTCACAGCTAAACACTCTGCTGCTGCTGCTATTCTTTTTCTGTTCAGCCAATACACTTTTCTCAGCAAAACATCTCATCACCCTTTTGCTTTTTGAGCACTAGTAGAGTCAGCAGTTCCTCCACCACCTGCCAAAAGCTTTGGCTGTCTCTGTGAGAGCTCGGCTTCTTTCCACTACAAAAACTGGAAGGAAGTTCGGAAGTCAGCACAGTGCAACACTGAAACTTCATATTATAAAACAGGAGGAGACTCTTCTTTTTGTGTTTTCTTATCTATTTTAAAACAGAATAAAAGCCACCACATAAGCCCCTCACCTCACCAGTGAATGATCTGACTGTGGAAATTGGGTTATGCATCCTCTGGGCTATGTAGGACCTTGAATGAGGAACTACCTTTGCTGTCCCCTCCTGTGTGTCTTTTGTGCGGTGGGGGACAAGAAGAAATGCCTGAAGTAGGTCACTGGACACTGCAGTGCAAAGGCTGATGCCATGGGCTGATGGATGAGCAGTTGCAATATGGCAGATTTCTCAGTGAGAGGAATGACAGCCCTGCTCTGAGCCGGGGTGGCTGCTGTGCCCCGTCCCCCATATCACCCCACATTGCCTGACATAGAATCATAACATGGTTTGGTTGGAAGGCACCTTAAAATCATCCAGTTCCAACTGCCTGCCATAGGCAGGCACACCTTCCACCTTAAGACCAGATTGCTTAAAGCTCCATCTAGCCTGGCCTGGAACACTTCCAGGAATGGGGCATTTGTCTTCTTCAGGCTCATGGTGGTCCTCAATAACAACCAGGGATGTTGGTATCTTCAGCAAGGATTGAGAATGCATTTCCAAATAGTTGTTCTGCCCCTAAACATCTAAGTTGGGCAGCATGCCAAGCCTATTTGGGCAGCTGTAGTTTGAGCCCAGGAATTGTCCTTGATAGCACCTGATCCATGGATGGCAGATCATCTCTCTGCAGCTATCAGAGACAGAGACCCCCTGGTTCCTGGAGCCAGCTGGGAGGATGTGTATTGCCACCATTTCTCAGACATAAGGTCACTGAAGATAACCCTGAACTGTGGCACTCCCCCCACCTCCTCTCAGCCTGACAGCATCTCTTCTTTTGTTCCAAGAAATATCCCCATTTAAAGAAATCTCCCTTTTAAAATTCTTTTCACTCTATTTTTAAAATATGTAAGCTGGAGTGTTGTCTTTAGCCCATTTTTCCTGTGGGGAGCAGGCGGTGGGGTGGCAGGGTATTTGGCCAAGCGGGTGGAAGGGAGTTTCCTCAGCCAATGTGAGCACACTTGACTACTCCTAAAGGGTGCTCAGGCAGTACTGTGAAGCTGGTGGCCCTTTGTGAGGAGTCTTCAGATACAGAGGGACTTTTCAGCTAGGTAAGGAACTTTCCAGGAACAAGTGTTTCTTCAGGCCAAGAGGGTGATAGCTCTTGATGCAGTGTGGGGTGTGGGTAGGGATGCTGGTGTGCTGGATGCTCCCTTATGTGGGAAGTAGATCATCAATCCATGTTGGAAGATATGGTGGTTTCCCCAGCAAAACTACACACACAGACAGAACTATCTTCTTTATTATAAAGATACACTATGAGGAACAAACTGGAATGTATACTGAAGCTTGTAATGGTACATGCCAAAAATGTACAGTACTATACATAAAAGTGCATTGTCACAACAGATTAACAGTACATTTCTCTTCCAGAACTGTGTATTTTCCATGTTTTTATTTGATCTTCAAGAGTGGAAGGAATGCAATGGGAATGCAGCCATACACGAACAGGAAAGGATGCAATGGAAATGCAACAGTACAAGAGCAAAGCTAAAGCTCCTCTAAAATTTAAAGGCACTTTCACATGTACATACTACAGATGTACATTGACACAAGTAGGTAACAGTCAACAAGCAGGAAGCTACCAGTACTTCAATTCATCAAACTTGACAGTAAAGGACAATACTGATTGGGTTAGGTGTGCAGGAGTTATCCTTTAGTACACCTGTAGATGTAGCAGTCTTTCCTGTTACATATCCACTTACTATGCTTTAAAGTATCTATAATAACCATCAAACTACACATTAACTGTGTGAATGCACTAAGTGGGTGCATTCACTAAATGCACTGTTTCTAATATTTTCTTTTGCTAAACAATTTCTAATATAAGAATTATGGAGTCCAGTACAGTTATTTAAACATACAAAATTCCCTATGCAGTTTAAAGATAACAGGTATTCATCTCAATTGTGCCAGGTGGGTTAATTCACAAATGCTAGACAAAAACTGTATGTAAACGAAAGCTGAAATTCCAGTTTTGTTCCACTGAGTCTAGAAACCTGGGGAACTACTTGAAAATATCTCTGGTCCCAAACAAGTGAGCAGACCCTACAGACCAGCACTGGTCTTCAACTGGGGCTGGCCTGGCTTAGGCTCTGGCCCTGGCGTTAGGACCAGGCAGTACATTTGACAAGGAGGGAGGTTTGCTGACCCATGCTGCACAGCCCACTGTAGTGGATTAAGACTTTGCCTCTAACCTAGATGTATGTGAAGTCTGTGACTGGATGGAAAAGTGTTTGCAAATACCAGCAATATTTTGGGGCTCTGAGGCAGTTCATGGGGTACTTCTCACACCTGGAGCTTCACATTGCATCATCTATCCAGAAGGTGTAAATCAGAGCAGGAATAACTTGCTCCTAAATAACAACAGGAAATTATTCCTGTCATCTCAGCAATTATGTCCATCAAATTTTGTCACTACTCTTCTCCTCCCAAACTCAACTGTTTATGCATACTGAGTTGTACAATTTCAAGCTTTCCAAAAGTGAGATCTTACAGAATATGTGGAAAGGCAGATCTTAATTACAACCAGTTGTACTTCTGTAGGTGGACCACAAGTGATTTTTTCCCCATTTTATTATTGAAATTTCTTTTATGAACTGGATGTTTGAAAATATGTTCACAAAAAAACCCATTATGGCTTACTGTTGCAATGTGCAAAACAGCTGTAGGTTCAGCTCATGCCTAATGAAATTTAACAACAGAGCTCTAAACAAAGTCGACAGTCACTACTCGCACAGACGTAAGAAAGGTACTGATTTCTGTCATTAAAGAAAAGGGGAAGTGAGGGGAAATCTAGGCAGTAGAAACTCAGCTGCCTGTCCTGTGAGTGACCCCTGCACCACTGGCATGGGGTAGTCCCTCTTCAGAGTCCCTGTCTTGCTACTGTCAGCAACAACTGAGTGTTTGTGTTCTGCAAGGCAGTCAGCTCGGCTGGATCAGCTCGAAACTCAGACTATTGCAGCCCAAATCACGTCCTTAATTGGACACTGAGCAATAAAGTCAATGGGATACTTTTCTGAATTACTGTGTAGTTGATCCCTTTAATAGCCCCTCATGCTCCCTAATGGACTAACAGGTTCACACACTCCCCAGAGCCTGGCTTCCATGAACTTCAAACAAATTTAGCTTTTGCAAAAAATGTGGTATCAGGCAATGAAGGTCTAGCTTCATGGGAAAAGGTACACTACTACAGAGGGCAGCAAAAGAAGTTTCTAGTTACTATCCTGGAGATGTGCTTTAGCTGTGTCCTGGAATGCTGCTTTGTATCAGTGAGAGCAGTGTGATCTCCAGCTCCATCCAGCGCTTGCCTCTAGTGAGACTGCCAACAAGAAAGCTAAAACTTGGTGCCAATTATGAGTTTGTGAGGGTTTGGTGATTTTTTTTTTTTTTTTTTGTGTCTTAAATAAGAAATGTGGCCTGAGATGACTTAGACATTCCACACAGACACTTAATCCCCACATGCTAAATTTCAGTTCTTACTAACCTGCTTGAGATTTGGTTTGGTGACCCAGAAATGAGAGGCTCCTTGTCCCCTGAACCCCCTCCCACCCCTTAGTTTTGTGCAGGATCTGTTATTATATAGCTACAGTAAGACTGTGAAGTATGGTACAACATGGCAAGCTGTTTGTGATCTGTGTTGGTTTTATTACAAATGGTGCAGCATCAAGTTTTCAAGTAAGTCTATGTTTTTTAAAACTATGCACAATTGTCCAGTTTTTAGTTTAATCGAAACCATACAAAATACAAATGCCCATGTTAGTGTAGCTACTTTCAGACAATACATTCAAAAACACTGAAAAACAAAGCTTCTCCAGTCACAAACATGATCAAATGATGTTATGGAGCCCTGACTATTGTTAATCCATCCCTTTCCCTAGCACACCCCAGCTGGGCACTGTAGGTGGTGGCTGAGCTGCCTACATTGTGCAAGATTTGTCGGCTGGACCCTGGGAAGAAGGAGAAGGGCCTATGCTAGGATTTGTTTTTGGAAGAACAATAGGTTTTGGCCTAAGAGCAGGAGGTTTCAGCTGCACTCCCATTCTAGGGGCCACCATGGGCTTGAAAGTACTCATGGTGTCACTGGAAGAACTAGTGCTACGGCGGATCTGAGGCTCAGAGCTCCTTAAAACAATGCTGTGGAGAGGGCTGAGTGACTCTGTTGAGGTGGCAGAGGTGGGGTTGTTTTTCATTTGCTCCAAGGTGTCCAGCACAACATCAGGGGCATGTTTGGCCGAGCTCTGCCGCTCCAGCTCACGGAGCTCGTTCAGTGCTGTGTTCATCGTCTCCTCGATGTCCTGGGTCAGAGCACAAGAGAAAGCAGCATGTCATTTGCGTGGCTACTGAATGCCAGAGGAGCAAGGGGAGGCGGAAGGAAATGCATTAATTAATTCACCAACCATTCTCTAACACTTGTGATAGTGCTAAAATCAATTTCCACCAGATGTATTTGAAAGACATTATGATTGACAATATGGCAGCTTTGGGTGGACATTACAAATGTTTAACCTTGTTCACATGAGAGAATCAAAAAAAGGTGTTATACCAAAATCTGCAAGCCATTTATGAAGTGATTGTCAGGACAACTGATGATTGTTTAGCAGCATTTTAGTGGTGAAAATTTCTGTCATCTCTTGGGTACTGACACCTGTAAAGATTTTAGTCCATTTGCTCACTCTTAGCTAACTGCTCCACTCATCTAAAGCTTCAGGTGTTCAGGGCCTGTATTCCCTGATTCCCTGTATTCCCATATGAATTACAAAACCTAGTTCTCTAAGGAAATAAAATTTGTGTGCCTATCAGCTCTCCTCTCCTCTTGTTTCACTGAGTTAAATCTCAAACAGATAAAACCTGTAAGATATTGGTCAGTATGCATAGCTAAGAAAAACTATTTTCTTCATCAGGATTTCAGGTCTGAAAGCTAAAAGAATGCACCAAGATATTAGTTTGCTGCTTTTCAGTGGTATTGAGATACAACTAAGCTTAAAATATCTTGTGTCCCCTGCCTGCTCACACTGATTTTCACATAGTTTAATCAAAGTTTGGCTTCTCTCACTACCAAGTGATCACCAGTCTAGGCATAAAAAAGAGATATATTAAGCCAAATAGCACCGTTCCAGGAAAGTAAATGAGTATCTTAGAATAAAATAAAACAGTAAAAATACTTGCACTTTCTAACCCTAATACATGGGTTCTGACCTAAGCATGCCAGTCCCTTCTATTCCTCCCTGGAAGCAGAGTTTGAAAGCAAGCATTATCATTACATTAAATTTTAAAACATGAGTACCAGTGTTATTGCAAAATGTGTTTGCAATCACAGAGCACCCTCAGGGTGTTCCTAGTAATCACGTTATCCTACCTAGAAAAAATGTAAGTTCTGAAGAGAGAGGTATCTATTTACTGAAGAGCTGTTACCAGCTCAGTACAACAGACCAATTTGATGATCAGGGTGCTCCCTACTCCATTCTCTTCACTGCCAGGAATGAGACTGGTCACACAGATGTTCACACAGATGTAAGATGGCCCACAATTTATGCAGCTGCAACATCTTGCACATCAGCTTCTACTACATGTATCAAATCAACACATAGTATGAACTGTGTGAAAACTATAAAATCCACAAGACCTTGGACTGTAAATCTGCTTTGAATGGCAATAGTCTCTACTAGCCAGTCAGAGCACTATTCTGCTTACCACAATACTGAGACATAATTGAACACTAATTACATGCAAGTCAGAATAGGCCAGCCTTCAAAATAGCAGAGCAATCTATGTAGATGTTGTAATACTGTCTTAGTGTTCTGTATGGCAGAGGCAATTTCATTACAGTGGAATGGGAAATAATTTCTTTTTATTGCTTCTGCAATGTTTACTCTCCTTTGTGCTTCTTCTATTCAGGATTGCTTAATGCATCTTCTTTCACATACACTGTTTGGAAAGCCAAATAGGATATTGTTATAATAGGTGTTCCCTTGCACACACCTTCCCACCAGTGCAGGTGCTCTGTGCTGTGCTATTCAATGAGATTTGCTGTTCAGAAAATCAGACAGTGCCATAAATAAAAAAGACACAAACCTGAGCTATTGCCTCTGGGTCCAGTGGTTTATGGTCATTGAAACCTGTGTACTGACCAGAAGATGTAGACCTTCTAATGGGAGGGCTATCAATCTTCTTCAGCGAATCGTGCCTGCTGATGTTAGTGAGGCTGCCGTGGCCAGGCCTGCGCCGCCGTTCAGGGCTGTCGGCATTGAGGCTGCGATTCGGAAGGAGGGCTCTGGGATTGCGGTGAGTTGCCAGGTTTGGGGAGCCCAGCTCCACGGCCAAGTTGGAGAGAGGGTGAGGTGGGTGTACTGGGCAGCGGGTGTCACTGCTCCTGCCTGGGCGTCTTAGGGGAGGTGGAGGTTCCGATCTCTTTCTTTGCCTGCACCAGTGGAGAAGTGGTGGTAGAACAAGTTGTAGTGACCCAACATAAGCATGTGGAGGAGTAATTACTGTGTTAGCTGAGCTGTGAGCAGGACTACTGAAAACATGTTATGCTGAAGCTTACCTTCCTAAATACACATCTGCGTGACGGTCAGTAGGAGAGTTCATATCCTTTGATGATGACTTGTCCTCAGTTATGGGTCCGCTGCTGGCCTCACTGTCTGCTTTTTGGCTCAGTGTATCTGAGAAAGTATCATCCCTGAACAGAACACAGGTGGTGAGATGAGAAATCAGTCAGTGAATGAATTGTGACAGAGCACCTTGGCACTCTCAGATTTTAATCCCCTTAAGAAAAGCAGGCATGTTATAAATGCACTGCAGCCTTTGCACATCTCCCAAAATTGTTTATAATCCTGTTTACTGAGCTCTTTACACTTTGAGTGTATGTAACCTTTCTGTAAAGAACTCTGTCATCCTCGGCAAAGCACATGCCTAATACTGCAAAACAAGAATTCAGGCTGCATTTCCCCAGCTCTTGCTATTCTGAAGTTAAAAGTCAGCAACAGCTACAAAGACATAGTCAAATTAAAATAGGTGCAGCAGTATCTCTCTCTGAATGTACTGGGAAAGTATCTATAGAAGTAGCTTAGCCTAGTAGCAGTTTTTGATTGAGCTTTCAATTCAGGGCAGTAAAGACAAGTATCTTGCATAGAAGGCAAATGTTTAATCTATCTCATGCTTCAAACCACTGACCTATCTGGAAAATACTGTTAAGTGCTTTAGACTTTACACCCAGCCAAGAACCCAGTCACATCAGACATTGCTTACATGTCCTGCACCACTATGTACTGGTGAGGGACAAGGCCATCAATTCCATTGTGCCTTCCTTCCCACCAGTCTTCAGATGCTCGGTGATAAAGCAGAAGGGAAGCTCCTTTCTTGAAAGTGAGTTCTCGTGCAGATCTTCCAACATAGTCAAACTTGGCAATAGCTTCTATGGGCTCACACTCTGGGTGGGAAGAACAACAAATATCAGATTCTGTATTGCTCTTTTTGGTTTCATAAACCCCATTTTTTACATTTTCTCAGTGCTCATGCCGATGAGATCAGCTGACAGAAGGCAGACTTCAGGCAGTGGTTACAATGTGCCCCTTACAAACAAACATAATCAATCTGTGTCCCAGGTGTGAAATATCTGGGTTGCTTCAGGAGCTGTAGAAAACGACAACATACTCAAATGTTACAACTGCATTTGGGAGAGAGGCCTCTGCCTCCTGCTGGAAGGGCTCCTGTGTGGCTGGAGAGTGGGATGGAGGCCAGGCAATAAAGGCTTCTGAAAATAAAAATAACAAGCTCAGATGAATAATCAAAGGCCCAAGGAACCAGTGTGATAAGGGAAAAGTAAATAGGAGTGCTTTTACCATCTGCAGTGGCAAAGGAAGGAAGACAAGATTAGCCTGTGCATGAGTGGGGATACCCTGCCTAACTGGGCCATGGAATTTCTGTCTTCTACGTGACGAGCATGCAGACCTACCGAAATCTAGTGTTTTACACAGCACCAAAACCTCATGCTTTAATCCACTTCCTTAATGCCCTTTTAGAGCAAGACCAGATGGCTCCAGACCACAAGGACAGTCCCTGTGTGGCCTCAAGTTGCTTAAAGCAGCTCTGCCTGCTCCAAAATCCCGAGCTGCCCTGGTTTCTGCAGGGGAGGCTTGTGTTTTCTGAAGCCAAACACTGGCTACAGCAGTCCTGGCTAATCCTCTGTCAGAATGATGGTAAATTCAGCCTTAGGCTGGAAACGGGCTCCATCCCGTAACCTGCACTGGGATGGAGACCTACTGATGTCAGCAAAGGGGCTCTGCAGGTATGGCCAGAGCTGTGCCCAGGCATGCAGCAAACAGCTGTGATTTTAACAAGCTATTATTTCGTCTGCATAAAACCAAAAGCACCTGAGCTCTAACAGATGAAATTTTGTCATCAAAGTCTCAAAACATAAAGAAAAAACTGCAAAATACAGGTCTAAAAATCACATACTCTGATGATTCCAGTAACTCAAGACTCCCTGAAATGACTAATTTCTTTACATAATTAGAGAAATATTTAGATAGAAATTAACATCTGGGCTAATGATTAGCATAGCAGCCTTCTGTCTGGTGCAAATTAAAATTGCTGTAATTCCTCAAAGAACCAGACTGGTAATGAAACCCACTGTCCCTATATGACAACATTTTGCACAGGAATGTCTTTTTTAAATTAATTTCATTCTACAGTGTGGAAACATAATGACAGCACCTTTATTGAGGTTATTGTTTGCAACTCATTTTTTCTATAACTTGCCCAGCCTGCAGAAGACTGTCTTGTGGTTTGCTGCTTCTGCAGTCATGTTAAGCATTCCTGTCAGTGACAAATTGCAGTGTGTTTAGAAGTTTCTAACTCAGAAACTTTCAAGATGGAATACAGTGATATGGAGGATTCACTGTTACCAACACAAAAGTAATGTAAGATGGCAGAAATTATTTCAATTACATAAATACAAATAAGAACCTAGCAATAACAGTATTCATTCCTGAAAATGCATCTCTACTGGATGGCTGTAGAGGACCATGTTCTCTTTTTTGTTGTCTTTTTTCTCTTTCTCTCTTTTTTTTTCTCTGTCTTGCAGCCCCTGCTCTGGACCACCGACATGACAGCAACAATGCAGGATCTAATAACTGGTGTTATTTTTTGTTTTCGTCCCTTGCCTTGCCTGGGCAAAGCACAACTATCATATTCTACCCCATACTCTGCTTTGAAGTTTGTTGTGGGACAGAAGAGCTTGTGAACCAGCATCTTTGAATATCAAATGTACTGTGACTTGTGAGTCAGCATCTTTGGTTGTGTATTGTGGGAGTTGAGAACTTACTGAAGGGTACTGTACAAAATTAAGGGCTTGTTCACCTCCACTCTTGTGGAAGCCTGTTGCAAGAAATTTAAGGGTATGTTAGCCAATACCTTTTGAGTCTAAATATTGGGCTGGTGGCCAAAGTTATGGTGGTTGTACAATAAAACATAAGAGCTCCCTAATACGTGTCCAGTGTCTTTGTTCAGCCTGATGAGAATTTGTAACAAACATCACTGTCCCTATGAATGTCTTGTTCACCGGCATTCCCTGGTGAGTATGGCTGAAAGGTTTCTTGGTTTTATGTTTTTAATCAAAGAAAATATAAAGCTGACATAGAAAGAAACATTCTGGAAAGCTGGGAAACTCTAATGGTAGTGTGATATAATGATATGCAACCCTGTTGTCATTCCTACAGTCTCTCTCTAACAGAAAATGCAGATGCCACAAAGCAACTATAAGGCACAGAAAATGAAAAGAGGTAAAACCAAACATGCCTGTTTATCTTGCATCTTAAAAGGGCAATATGAAACGGCAATATGAAATGGCAATAATGTAACACTGACAAAAGAACACAGTTGTTCTTCTCCTATCATGTGCATTGCTCATGGAGTTTGTTATAAGACGAAAATATTGGAATCAGGTAGGATTGAAAAGGAGCAGACATTTGTATGAATACTTTGTTCTCAGATTACAGGTAATTTATGGGTTATGGTAGACTTGGTCAAGAATTCAGAAATAAAACATCCCAGACTTTGGAAAGCCAGTCACTCACTAACAGGCAACGCTTTAAAATGTAAAAANGAAACCTTTAAAAAAAAAAAAAAAAAAAAAAAAAAAAAAAAAAAAAAAAAAAAAAAAAGTAGTTTTATAGTAAGTCATAAAACCCCAAATTTCCTGCATATATTTTCCTTAGACAATCCATAGTTAACTGGTAATGCTTATGAGTACTGGATTGATGGACAAACCCCTACACTGATTAGCTATGGAATTTCCTGTTTTTCTGCTGACTCAGTGGAGTTATGCTCATCTAAGTGTGGTGCGCAATGAGAATCCTGTTTATTGTATCTTTCTAGCACCTGCAAGACTCACATACTTTCCCAGAGATCTGAATGATATTGTCCCACTGGAACCAGCTGTATGAATTAATGTACCCATAATGGATGTGACTTTTGAGACATGTACATCAGATTGCCTGGGTAACAAATCCCACCTCCTCAGGGAGGAGTGCCCAGTAGATTTCACACAGATTTCCTGATGAGGACAAAACATCTGTTCAAACATGTTTTCCTGCTGTGAAAGGGGTGTTTTTGTTTCTTTATAAACAGAGATAACTTTCCTACAGCAATCAGTGCCGAGACTGCAATTAAATAGAAATTCACTTTGTTACAGGTCAAGCTTTAATAGTGAAAACAAAAGTACCATGACAGTTACTCCTAGACATAAATGCATTTTGGAATGTTAAGCCATTTAATATCAAGGTTACTGAATGACAGGCAAGTATTTCCAGAAAGCTAAGACAATGAAAGTTAAATTTGGGATCTGTAACTCAAATTCCATGTGGTACTGAATGTCTAACAGTAAAATTGACAGCTTGGAGGGAAGTGTAATTGCACTTCTCTGTCCACACCGGCGGGCATTCACCTAAAATAGCAAGAAGTATTTGATGACATACAGGATCTCGAAAGCTATCATCTGTAGTGAATCAGGCAATGCTAAGGAAGTGAAAAATTAGGACAAACTTAAGAACTGTGGGAAAAACTTCTGCTGCTTGGGAGAGCAGAAAGGGCAGAAGAAACATAAGTGTTAGTTTTAGTTTTGGGATTAGAGTGCCAGATGTAAATCTAACCTCCCTACAGAGGTGATGGCACTGAATTGGCCCTGGGCTGCCCTCTATGCCTCAGGGCACAAGGAGCTAAGGAAAGGAGGGGACACCATCCCCTGCATTTTTTCTAGGTGAGTTGCATTTCCTTTGCTCTGTACTTCCTTAGTTTTTCCAGGTGTACCCTGTCTATTGGGAAAAAATTATGTCCTTGAGTTCCCCAGGAAGATGCTATCTCCCTCTTTATCTTCTTCTGCATCCCATCAGAGAATAGAGTAGTTTTGCAATTTCAAAGTCTTTTCCTCAGGACAGCAGTTCTCTGACCGGGAAGAGCAAAAGCAAAGAAGTGCTGCAAGGTGTTGACAAAACAGAATTTGGCAAAGTGTTGATCACAGCATGCACTACTGAAGAGCACGAAAATGATTATGTGTTGGGAACACAATAACAACTTATAGTCTGACATGTCCCTGTACGTTTTGTTTTCAGGAGAAATACCATCTTAAGTTTTATCCTAAGTTTATGAGATATCTATGAAGAGTGTGATAATTATTTTATGTATGTTTTCCTAGGAGAACTCCATCTGTCTAACTTTTTCAGGAAATGTTTACTTCCTTTGCAAACAGATCTAGTCACTCTTTACCATATGACTCCAACAAGAATAAAAAATCTCCATCAATTTGAAGGTAAAGGAAATATGCTAACAGCTGTTCAGTAAAATATGAATGATGTCCTTTGGATCTTTACTGCAGAGACACTTTCAGGTAAAGGCTTGTCTACAGCAAAATTACAGATAGACTTTGTCTCAGCTTGAGTACAAATGTTCTGAACTTCACAAATTAAATTTCATTTCCAGATTTAGAAGAAAGGAAAAACTTATGTTTTCCTTATCAGGATGCTTTCTGCATATCTAAAAAAGCCAGAAAACACCACAGTAAAATGCAGCTCCTTTTCCTCCCCGCTTCTTTTTCCAGTGATCAACTGAAATACATGGACACCAGTAAACTTAGGGGAAAAAACCCACAACTATTTATATTTAAAACTGCTTAAAATAAAGCAGTTATGAAGTATTTATGTGCTCATTTATATATGCTAGTCCTTTTCCCCCCAATGTACTGCATTTTACCTCTGTGGACATAATTTAATTTTCAGTTTTTAAAGTCTTGTTCTTCTCTGAATTATAATGAACATTTCTAGCGCTACTGACACAGCCCCTACAGATGGGTTTTTTCTAGTAGACAGAAAGAGCCACTTGCAGTTTAACTTTATAGCAACAGTAAGTAAAATAAATCCTTTTGGTTTTGATCGTAACCTCTGGATTATGTTTCAATGACCTGTAACTCCTGTGGTGTAGTCTGCTCGGTCCTATGTATGTATACAACACTTTAGCATAGAAGTAATCAGATTTTCAACATGATAAAAACCCCCTTAGCATTTACAGAATCTGCTTCTTTCATGTCCTAACAGAGGGAACCATGTAAGTACCATGTGTCTGATCAATACAGCAGCAAAGTGGCACCTCCCTTTCTCTCTCTCCACATCCAGCTGGCAGTGATGCATCCAGCTTATAATCAATGAATCAATCACATCAAACCACCCAAATACTCCAGACCCTTTAGTAGAAGGGTGTTTTATATCCACCACATGTAAATCAGTGACTCCCATGAAGTTCAATAAGCAAACTGAAAATTCTCACCTCTTCTCATATCTGGTGTAAATAATTAAGGAATTGGAGTTTTTAAAAGGAATTGTCCAGAGCACAAACACATAAATGTATGTGCAAAAAGAGAGTGAGTGCATTTAATTTAAAATCTGTAACCTACATAAGATAAATGAGCTATTACAACAGAAAGCCATGGAAAAAAAATGGTTTAGAGCTTGCAGGTTGGAAATCAAAGACCAACAGGTTTTGTGTGCAATCTAGGCTTGTGTGCAATCTTCAGCTTTGCAGTGGTTACAGATATTTTTGTGCTAACAATTATTTCTCTGTAAACACAAATGTCTGCTTCCTTTTGGCATTGAATTAATTAAAAAGGCGTGATGAAGCAACTAGAATTAAACTACTGTGTGATCTGGTGAACAAAAACACGTCTTGAAAAGTTAAATCTTTTAACAGAACTTCTTCCTATTGACAGGTATTCTCTTCAGTGTTTGTCTTCCCCAGTGACACAGTCACAACACAAGTAATACTACAACAGGAATGTAAAACTGATATAACAATGCAGTGATGGGGTAGACCCCATGATGATCGAGGCACAAATGATGCATCATGCAATGCCACAGTCCTGCTCCTCTGGATCCTGCTGATGTTTTCATCTTTCTTAGGCGTGGCTTTGAAGTCACTGCTTTTGATGGCTGCTGAAAAGCCGCACTCCTTTTCCGTGTCTACTTTGTTCCATGTGTGGCTTTGTCTCTCAGATTGGTCATGGGACCCTGAAGTTGGGCCTAATATATTGAACGGGTGTGTCATCTACACTTCACTTGTGCTCTAAATGAGAGACAGGCAGACTTCCTCAGCTTCCACTCTTGCTTCATACCTCCAATGGAAGAAGGAGTTCTTCTAAAGTATAGCTATACTGTCTTGGAAAAATAAGGTGCAATTATGAGTTTGTTCACACTGCTTAGAAGAGAAGTGCTGTAGAAAGATGGTGGGTTTAGTTGTACCAAGCTGGTCAAGAGGAACCCAAGCACAGCCTGTCTTGTAGAGCTGTTGGTACTCCCTGCTGCACAGGCATGGCTATCCACTGAGGCAGAAGACCAAGATTTCTCTCCTATTCTCAGTTTTCCCCCCCTTCTGTAATGTCTGCCCACCCAAATGTCCCTCCTCTCCAAACGGCTGCACTGACAGACTCTGCCCCTCCTCACCTTGGCAAAGGGGAAGAGACAATCTGTCACTGACAGCTTGTATATGTGACAGAGCAGATGGGTACAGCTAGAGTCGAACTATTTTTTACTTTGCTCTGTGTGCAATGGGACCAGGTTTCCTATACATATATCTTCCGGTTTCCCTTCCCTACAGCAACTGTCCCAGCTCCTAAACAGTATCCCTTATGATGTTATTTAAAAAAAAAAAAATCCTTTTCTGCTGTAGCTCTTTTCCTCCCCTTTCCTCTGCTCTGTCTTTTCATCTTTCTTCCTCCACATATCCTCTGAAAGGGACAAGGAGAAACTCTTATTTCTACTGCTGCTAAAGTGCATGTGTGCTGGTTGCTGTGTCTGAGTTTCCTGCTGCTGTTCTCTACATGGAATGTTATTCTGAATGATTCACCTCTAATGGGCTACTGATTCTCACAAAAATAGTAATTATGTAACAATTTTGAGAATCCTTTTCTATCTGTTAAATTTGCTTGAAACTTGGCAGAAGTTACCGTGAGGGACATCTGAAGGACAGTCAAACTGTCACAGTCAAATACACATTTATGACCTGGATATAAAGAATTAATATAATAGAGTTGCATCAATTTTTTCATGGACACCTCTCATACCCAGAAGTATATGTGATTGATATTTACAGAAAATTATTACTGTTCAAAAGTTTCACTGTAGGGGGTACACACATATTTTTCAGTTGTTATAGAGAGCACAGCTTTTAAATTCATATAAAAATAGAGCCTGAATGGTAAATATCCTCTAGCTGCAATATTTAACTTCTGAACAGTTTAGTTTCTGTAGATAAAAGAGTCACTAAAAATGTAATGTTATGTCAGAAAATAATATATGCTGACTGAAAGAGTTTGTCTTGACCTTCCTGTGACAGGGCAAATCAGGAGAGAACAAGGAAACAGCTGGTCAAACATAGAGTGCAAAAGCACACAAACAGAGATTAAATATTTGCTACAGAACACCAAGACTGATATTTCCTTCTTTCAAATAAGACACAAGTAGGAAAGGAAGAAGGTCTCCTGCCTGGAACACCTGTAGAATTTACCCCCATCAAAGGCACAGTAATGTAACAGACTCACCATCTTCACTGGTGTGGGGCTCTGTACTGGCATCCTGGTCCACCTCCTCTAATGTACCATGTTCACTGTATGGGCTGTCACTGGAGGCAAGCAGAAGGTTGAGCAGAGAGAAGAACCACATACATCAAAAATATGCCACCTCCGTGAGATTATTTAAAATTATTCTTATAATGTTACAAAGTTATGTGCAACATAACTATCCTAGTGTGCATGAATGCATAATTAATAAAGAAGCCTATATATGTTTCCTTGAAACAAAATTCAGACATTAAGAAGGTCTCAGAACATTTGATTCCTTTATAAATAAAAAGTGTGTGTGTTTGCTGTCAAGGGCGTGTCCTAGTTTTGGCTGCGATAGAGTTAATTTTCATAGAAGTAGTTGGTACAGTGCTGTGTTTTATATTTAGGATGAGAATAAAGTTGATAACACACTGATGTTTTATTTGCTCCTGAGCCGTGTTTACACTGAACACTCCACCCCACCTGCAAGTAGACTAGGGTACACAAGAAACTGGAAGGAGACACAGCCAGGACATCTGACCCCAAACATCCAAATAGATATTCCAGATCATGTGGTGTCATGCTCAGTATATGAACTTGGGACAAAGCTGGGCAGGGGCTGCTGCTTGGGCACCCGACAGTGATGATGAGCAACTGCATTGTGCATCAC
>WAAE01010804.1:0-25688 GCA_013400495.1 Nicator chloris
CAACATCATTTTTTTTTCCTTCAAATGCACTCCAAAATAAAAACTTACATTCCATGTGAAAAACATGTCTTTGCCTCTTTATCAATTGGAAATATTCAGAAAGCATTTTCAAGCTAGGTGGTAGTTGACTTTTTAACATTAAGGTAAGACAGTTCCTTTGTCAAGTACATATGCATTCTGTTGCTTGAAGGTGCCCCAAGAAGAGGAGGAGAGCTGGACTACTTGCATTTCCCTTTTGGAAAGTGGCATGCCAGTCAAGAAGCAAGATCTCTCTAAAGAAGTCAATTTGTAGTCTCATCATGTGTGGGAGTGTTTTGCATGTCAGTGTCTGTCAAAATAATTTGTCAGCAGGGTGAATTTCCTCAGCTGTGCATCAGGTGTTGAGATGCCACAGAGGTCTTTAAGAGAGGGCCGATTGGTGAGAAAAGAGGAAGCTAAAAATCCCACCCAATCTACTCTGGGGAGCTAGATGCTGAATGATAAAATGTATTGGTAATAACTACTGATGAGAAAAATAACACTGTACAGGATACAGTACAGGATGTGTTCTATTTCTGCCCTCTATCGAAGGGGCAGATGCACAAACCCACCTCACATGTGCCTACTGTTATTAAAACCCCTTTGCCTCAACAGCAAAGGCTGGAGACTTCATTCTTGAAGAAAACACACACTCTTTGCATTGCATTCACATGCACAAATAAGGTTACAGACATGCAAATCTAAACCAAATTCTGATCTCTTCTTTTCCCAATTATGGTTAACAAGAGCAGAAGCAAAAGCTATGTCTTAAAGTTCAGTATTACTGGGCTGGGGTTGTCAGGATGATGTGTAATTACCAATTACTAATGACTGTTGCAGAAAATTTTAAGTAAAATCCATGAATTTTCTACAGCCCAGTCCTCCGTAGATAAGGCCAGACTTGACAGCAGTGACATAAAAATCCTACTAATCAAAACAGAGCAAGAAATGATTAAACAAGGTTTTGCTTGTATGCAATCACTTAAAGGTAACAGCAGAAGTTGCTGAACGTTTGTGTTGAATAGTTTCCAGAACCATCTGATTCTCACTGTTTGCAAAGGTCCCTCAGGTCCAGTGCATTCAATCACCACAAAGCCGTGGCTCATCCCCTGACCGAGCAGGGCTTGTGTGTGGCAACACTTTCTTTTGTCCCACTTTTGTGCCTTCAGACATCAGAACTAAATGCCAGGATCTTTTCATGCCCAAAACCATCCCTGAAATGGTCTCACTCCAGCTGAAGTAGCACAAAGCCTCTTGAATCCTGAGTTGATAGCATCTGTTCTTATGTTTTACCCACTCAGGATAAATCAAGAGCATATCTCATGCAGGCCACTCTTTGCACAGGTATTTTGGTATGAACATTCCTGTCCATTCTCTCTCGTTTTAGCATTGTTTTCCTCTCCCAACTCTGTCTTTCTTCTACAGCTGAGTCAAGATGTGTCTACTAATCGGACTTGACCAAGAGTCCCTGAATAATTTTTGCATTTTCCTGCACTAAAAATCTCACAAAACAATGAACGTGGCTAAGAACTTGATGTATATAGAGAAATCATATTCACAACAGAAGCTTAAAATACATGACATTGCTTACCACACCTGTACACTAGACTAATAAAATTAACAGGTGCCATCTTTGTCAAAGAATTCTTCATAAGTGGAAGTAAGGGAAGATTTATAGAGGAATTGAAGAAAGGTTTGCCTAATGGTGGATAAATTGTAGCTTCTATCTGGGATGTGTATAAAATTTTAAGTATTCTGACTGCATCATGCTGACAAATAGTAAAAGCTTTAAAAATACAGGACCAGACCCCACATCAAAATGCATCACTTTTTTCACACTCAGTCTCACATAGGGAACTTGCTTTCCCTTCAATTTCCTATTCATTTGCTGTATTCTTATAATTTATTTTTCTTTGCTTTCTTCAAAGTTCTTTCCCTATTTAACCCATATTTACCTTCTTCTGAATAATTCTAAGTCCTCTTTGTAACACTTTCCCTCTTCTTTCAGTCTACATCTTCTTTTCCACTGACAACTCCACCTTTTTGACATTACTTTCCCAGCAAGAGGCAGAGTTGCTGTAGGCAAATCTCTCATGCTCCACTTTTAGGTAGTGAGAGAGATGCCTTACAAGCTATTTGTAAAAGTATCCAAGACAAGAGAAGAAAAAGAAAAGGGAGAGTTGAGAGTTGACACCGAACCCTATATTTGAGTTCTATTGAAAGGACTACACGAGTGTACACTAAAGGTAATGGTGATTTATGCCTTCACCAAATAAGATTTGTTTGAAAGCTATCAGTACTCATGGAGCCTCATCTACAAAATGGATAGCAATTCTTACAGGTGTACAAGTTCCTGATTAAGACATACGCAGTTCACTCTTGCAGTGTCATTTTATAAATGCAGCTTGAGCTAAATCTGAACCTGAAAATTGATTCTGATTTTGCTATCAAAACACCAGGGTAGACCACTCTGCCTATTTAGGAGCTGATGCTAAGATTTCCAATGCAATATTTTTTGGGCAAACCCTTGGATTTCTCAAGTCCTTACCAACCTTTGAAATTTTCACTATTCGCTGTCAGTAGGCAGTTCCTGACTAGCATGTTCTGAATAATCTCTTTATGTTTTCTAAGCTTCCACTAAATGAGCATCCTTTCTCCTTTCTACATGCAAAATTGTATCCCTGATGCTCTTCTCATCTTGTAATACATGAAGATTTCTCTTTAAAAAATACCCTAACCTACCTTGTAACCATCTGCATTGTCACACTGATTTCCTGGGCAACAATCAGATTCTTGTGACTGAGTTAAACACTTGGCATTTAGCCTTTTTCTTCTTCCCTCTGAGAAACTAGGTTATTATTGCTTCATAAAGCAATGCCTGGATGGTATTACTAGCTAATTAATGTCTATTTAGTGGAAAGGGCTGCAGCCATCTTCCAGCACCTACAGGCATTTTTTCTTCCTCTCCCTGACAAGACCAGATGTCATCCTGGCCAACCTTCGCCCATCCTTCACAAGCCACGCACTTTATTCAGACAATGCAGCCAGCAGCTTGGGAAACACATTACCATCACAGCTGGACAGATGCTAGAAAAGTGCTGGTTAGTGCCCCTAAGAGAGGGAAAATTAATGACTTAAATTAAAAGATGTAGATTAAACCTCTACCAAGGCATAGTCACCTTTTCATCTTTGTATGCTGTTGGGGTTTTTATTTTATTGAATTTTCCAGCTCTCATCATATGACAGGATGACAAATAGCTAAGAAGAGAAATATACGGCCAACAACAAACACACAGCAGGCTGTGAGGTCTTCTGCATCTCAGTGCACTGTTTAATCATAGGATGAACCCACTCATGTACAAAGGAAGGGTCCAATTACCTATATCAGTGCAGTCGGACCAGAATATTTATCTTTTTTCAAGATCAAGCACCTCTAGTCCTAGTAAATTGTCTTCCTAATGTGGGTTTTTTAATGCAGTGTTCACACTAATTGATGTTCCTAATAAACTACAATCTGCCCCAGCTCTTGATTACTGCATCAAGACACTCTTTCATGTCCTGTCCAATTCATCATAGACCAAAGAGCCATCAAATAAGGAACAAAACATGAAATACTATTAATCAACAGCTACCTGGAATAACATGAAGTTCAGTTAAATGAAAACAAAACCATAATTTGTCTCTCAGAAAGACTCTTGCCTCAAAACCATTATATTCACATTGTGCTTTAACCAAACAAGCTTATAATAAAAAGCAACACTTAACATTATAATTAAGACCACATATTCTGTTCTCTGCTTTCATTTATTGAAATAACATAAGGGATCATTCAACTTTGAATTTTTAGCTACATTCCTCACTTGTCAGAAATAATTACTTCATCCTAAAGAAGTTTTATATATATATATATGTGTGTATATATATGCACATGCCCACATCTATATGTGCATATACAGTGGTGATAGATACACCCTAAGCATCCTGAAGTTATATTATGACCAGCTGTGGTCGTACGCTGTTTAGGAGAAAAATGACCACTGAAAAAGCACTTCCAGTGAGTCAGCTATGACACTTTCTCTCACACCAAGTCTTCTGTCATTTTCCCTAGGCTATAGGATAATGTATTTTGAGTTGTACAATATTTCTGACTAGATAAAAAACACTGGATGCTGATGACTCTTAGAAGATCCATGAGAGCTCTGTGTACAGGAGAAATTGACTCCTCTGTTCTCTGCCATATTCCTGTTTAGGAATTTTGTTGAGATTCTTTTCTCAAGTTTTAATTGAAAAATAATTTCTGAAGGGACAAATCTCTGCAAAGGACCTATGAGCAGCTTCATCTGCCAAAACATAATAGCGCTTTCTAAAGTACGTATTTTTTTCTTTAAAGTGCCATGTTAGAGAGAATTTTTTTTTTAGGTTGCTAAGTCAAACATCCAGAAGCTTGGAAATTTGGGGTCTCACATCATACTGCAACCCTGCTGCACTCAAATGTTATGACAACTTTTAGTCACATTGCCACTTTCTATTTTCTTTTACTGGACTCTTGCCTCAGTGTTTAAGTAGAAACCTGCTTGATAGCCTCCCGTATATGCACTGCACAGCCTCAAGATTTATTTCTTCCACACTGCCAAAACTGTGCACAGAATGCAAAATGATTAATGTCCTGCTAAGCATCTCTGACAGTCTCCCCATAGTATCCAGGTTTCTCATGACCATGAAATTTACCCTTACTGTGTTCCTTTAAGGTGAGTTGCAATATTATCCGTATTCTGCAGCTGGGAAAGCAGGCACAAACTTTCCATTCATTTTAATAATACAACCTGAGGCAAGAGAAACCCTATTTCTCAGTTTCCAGCCCTCCACACTCTTTCAAAATCTCCTTGTAGTGGCCTCCCAGTAACCAAACCTACTTCACAGTGGACATGCACAGAATGAGGAGCCCATGGTTAACCGGCCACTTGCAAAAAGTTTGTTGCAAATCTTCACCATTCAGAAATTCTGTCACGGATGCTGAAAAGAGAAGCCAGTCCCACAGAGCATAATTCAGCTATTTTAAATTTAATAATACCTTGCTGCCTCCACCGCAGTCCCCTCACTCACTTACCACACGCCTTCAACCTTTGTAGAAAGTGAGGCAGTGTCTAAAGGTATTTCAGAGCTTGCCCACCTGTGTATGCCTGTAATAACTGGCATATCTGAAAAATTCTGTATTCTGGAGAGAAACAGGCACAGACTCTTCCCCCACACCCCTAGCCTGTCTCATTCATCTCTTACCTATCTGTACCCCATGCCCTCCACCTTTTTATTATTCCCATTCTGATTGCCCCGACACCTGGTTATCCTCTGTGCCCTGAACAGCTCCCATCCTTTAACCCTATTCCCCAAGTTCCTGCACGTGCCCCCTTTTTGTTTCTACTCCTTTGGCTCTTGCAAACTCTTTTCATACACCTTCATACACCTTCTCCAGCCCATCTCCATGTGACCATGACTATGGCATCCCTTTCCTCCTTGCTGCTGGAGATCAGCTAATGAGCAGCACAGTCCCGCTTCCCTCAGCCCTGTGGGCAGGTCAGCAACCTGAAGGAAGCACAAAGGAGCAAAACTCCTCTGTGAGCACGTACAGACAGAAACTTTTGAAAGAAAAGCTCTTGAATCTGAGGTGTCTCCAAAGTGCACGAACAACCTCAACAGCAAGGCAAATTCAGGGGTAATTTTCAAGACAGTAAAAGGCATCTCCCTGGTATTACGATGACATTTTACTAAATGTCAGGCTTCCAAAATTTCATTCCAATGAGGTTCATTCCACTACCAGCACTAACACATCTCAGGAAAGAAACACTGGATTTATTTATTTGAAAGAAAGTAGTTTAAAGGAGCACATTTCCCACAAATCTTGTCTTCAGAAAGAAGTGGCTTTTTTGTTAAAGTTTTTAGTAAAAGAAAAAGAATCAGTCATAGACTGAGTCTTAGCGTGAAAAATTTCAGCCAAAACAATTAAAGTTTAGAGAAACTGTAAAGAAAACAATTTCTCATAGTAAGCAGTGACAGGGACACTTTACTCTGAGTGATGCTACTAGCTTACTTTGTACTTAATAAATCTACCAAATGTAATTGTTACAGCTAAGGAAACATTTACATCATGCTGATGTAAACAAAATCATTCTTCTTATCAATAAGAAATTAGACCACGTGTTCTCACCATCTCTCCACACTGCCTAAAACTAAATATCATTTTTGTCACGGCTTTGCCAGCTTCAGATTTTGGGTCCTGCCATTCCAGTCTATGGAAAAATGGACCTGAATTCACCATTCTTCAATTCGCAAAGAATATCAAGAACTGGTCCAGAATCCCTCAGGGAGAAAACCAGATGACTTTTTCCTGGCAGTGCTACCTTGATCACTCTTTCTTGCCATGACATCTCCTTCTGACAGCAGTTGGTAGCCTCCTAACCATGCCATCTCCTAGCCATGACATCTCCTCCTAACCTTCCAGTTAGCTGGAAAGCTTCCAGTTGGTAGCCTCATGGCTAGACAGCTTGCCATCTACACTACACCTGTCCTGGAGCTTTAGGCTCTGCCTGCCCTGTACCTTGCAGCCCTCTCCCACACACAATCTGACAGAAAAAAATCTGAAAAAGGACCACATTGTCGCTATTCCTAAGTTTTCTATACTAAGTTTTAAAACCTGCCCATTGGGGTGCTGACACAGTAGAACTAGAAATATATACTTGAGGGGTTGGGGGGAATATAATCCCAAAACCCAAATAACTTTCAAAGCCAGCAATAGAATTCTAGCAGACAGTTCCAGATCACAATCTTTGGTAGTGATCCACTGATGGTTTTGTAAATCTTAAGTGAAATAACCAAAAATTTGAGAACAATTTCTAGCACAAGTAAGCAGAACGAGATATTTTTAAATCAATCTGAACATAGTAGATAGAACTAAGGTGGTAAAAATTTCTTTTATGGGGAAATTATCAAAAAGAAAACCACTGTACAGCCATCCTACATGGTTCAATATTATATGAAAACCATTGCCTACGTCTTTGACAGCAAGCAGCACCTCTAGAGGTTTCTGCTTTATCACATTGCATCAGAACTGCCTTAAAGGTTAATGCTTGGAGCTTTCATCAAATCAGTTGCCAAGAAGATTTTCTTAGCTAGAACTTCAGATGTCCAAAATAAAGTATTTTCTTTCAAAAACTTAGATTTAGTTTTTTAGGAGAGGAGGGTGCCACAGAGAATGAAACAAAGGCAAGAACATAAAATAATGGACAAAGAGGAAGAACAGAGGGGAGAAGCAAAAGAGAAGGAACAAAAAGTATTTGTAATTTCAGCAGGTCGACACAATTAAGTGAGCTTAAAGAAGATATTAGAAGTTGTCTGTGGTTACAGGGACAGTGCATCATCAAGCAGAGAAATGCAGAGGGCTCTTACTGCAGCATATGTGTCTGGCTGGCGTCCTTTTGTTTGTCAGGTACCTCGTAGTGGGGAGAAATCTTTCCAAGGCCGCTGTCACTCAGCATCCTCTTCCGAGCCGCAGGGTTCCACCGATCCGATATTCTAAGGAGAGAAGGAGGAAGAGAAAGGCATTCACACCCCTTGTGTGCTCCACTTCAAAGCTGTCTTATGATGATTGGTTCCCAGCATTTTTCAGACCATAGCAAGTTAAAATAGATTAATTCACTATGAGTACAATACTGTTCCTAAAGATGAATAGAAGCATTTCTGGTCTGTCAAGATAAGAAACAGAGACACTTCATGATCATTCTTAGACACAAAGGGCTTCAGGGCCCTACACAGTGGAATCAGAACTCTGACTATGCAGAGTAGTTTGTAACTCAATCATTAGAGATTTATGGCAGGATCTAGGGTCAGGTGGTGTGAGGTGGTTAAAAAGTGCTGAAGTCCACTAGTCCTGCTGAGTGTTCCAGGAAAACTAATGGAGTAGATGTTACGCTACTGTCCTCCTGTCATTACCATGGCTGGATTGGTTCCTATCTAATACCCACCCTCCCACATCTCCTAATCCTTCAGAAAAGGGGACCAGAAAGAGATACCCACTAATACAACTTCTGAAAGTCAGATCCCAGCAGCACTCACCCAGTTGCCTGCTCCACTACCAGATCAGGCATTCCTGGTGGCGTCCCCACCTGCTGGGACATTACCATCTCTGGGTCCAGAATAAAAATCTCGTCCTGCGAAATTTCCGTCACAAAGTGCAAATGTTCCTATTGGAGCGACACAAGCAACAAATAATGAACCTGCAACATCAATGGTCTCTCAGAGCACCCAGTTGCCTTAGAGTGAGTTGAGTGCATGTCAGGGTCTCTGAAGAATATTCAAGGAATTCTGTGTATTTAAGTGTTTACTCATACACATGCACACATTAAAATCAATGCCACAGAAGTCATCAATTAATATGTCATTGATTTCAAGCCAAACAAGGTTCCCCATGAGCAAGCTGCACACTCAGAGCAACACTTTAAAGGCTCTTGCTTGATGGCTATGCCATGCTGATGAAACCTGGAGGTCTACCCATAAAGCTGAGGTTTGCATTTTGAAGTGAGGATCAACATCTCAGGTCTCTTCTTTGATGATGGTTGGCAGAACTTTTCATTGTTTGGGGGTACTCTTCCAGATCTCCACCACTTGTACATTCTGTTTCCACATCTCCATTATCAAAGCTCTCTTTCTCAATCCTTTATTTTTGTCATTGATACTGAAGGCTTACTGTCTTTCAAAAAAAAACCACTGAGTGTGAGTGTGCCTGTCTGTGTAGGCAAATGGGCAGGAAATTTGCCACTGTTTGTGTGCCGAGACCAACACACAGTGTTAATTTTTTCCCTATTTTTCCCCCACAGAATCACAGGATGAAGGAGTAGGCATTAAAAATGACCACTTGACCAATGTCAAGTATTAGAGAAATGCAGAATAAGACAAACAGAGTCAAATTGCCGAGTTTAATCTGTAGCAGCATCTTTTTCACCCCTGACTTCCCAATGTTAGATTGCAACATCAAACCATTTATTTGACTGTGTGCAAAGAAGTCCCATGGTGACTACATGCAGACACTGAACATGAGAACTCTGAACTAAAGTCACAGCTCCTTCTGCTTGAGTTAATGCACCAGCTGCTTTTGGTAAGAAACAGTAACCTGTTCATGTGATTCAGAAACAGCTTACACAGTTCTCAGGGGGACCAGATACAAATAACCACAGTGTGAAATCAACAGTTTGCACTTAGTGCTGAGCCACTAATTGGCCTGTTCTGGCTACAAATCAGAAACACCAAAAGCCTTGTAAAATTTTCCAAGTCTTTTAGAAAATATATTCAGATTGTCAGATCTATGCCACAGGTTTGAATCCAGCAGAGATACATACTGCTTTGGGGTTCCTTGTAAATATTTTATGCATCTCTGTTCGTAATTCTCAAATTGTAACAACTTAACTTCCATAGCTATTTCATGGCTTGCACATACACACATATATAGGATCAAGACGTCTGGTGCCTAAAAACATCAGTGAAAAGATAAATACAAATACAGTGGTGCCACAGAGATGCCCCTAGTAACACTTGATAAGTAAAATAATTGAAAAAAATTCTGATCTGCATCAGATCAGTAGTAAAGAGAATGGCAGATGGTCAGCAGATACAAGACTTCTGTGAAACAATGTGAATTAGATCAACTTAAAAAACAGGCCAGAATTTTTTCTCTGCTTCTCATGAGACATCATGAGTAACATTTTGCAATACACAGGAAGAATGGTAGATAATTCATTTTAAGCTGCATTTGATGTAGCTTTAAAAAAAGAGATATCTATAGCAACAAAAAACGAACAATGATTTACCTGAGATCTGTCAATGCGGTAAAAACGATCAGCAGAAGTTGCTGCAAAATAGAGAAACAACAGCAGAAAATAGTCTGAGCAGGACTGTGTAGACAAGATTGGTTGCATTAACATCACTGGCTCATAAAACAACCCCTATGTCAGGGAAGTCACAGTGGCTCCGTAAGAACGTAAGTTAATTGCTCATGTCCATATGAGTGGTGTGTCTCGGGTCAGTACTGTGACCAACATTTTTGTCAGTGTCCCGGAGAGTGGGATTGAGCGTGTCCTTGGCGAGTTCCCTGCTCACATCAGCCTTGCTGGAGCAGTGAACACGCTGGAGGAAGGCAATACCAGCCAGGGGGACCTTGACACGCTTGAGAGGTGGGCCAATGCAAACCTCATGGAGCTGAGCAAAGTGCAAGGTCCTACACAGGAGCCATGGCAATCCCAGGCACACCTACAGGCTGGGTGGATTGAGATTGAGAGCAGCCCTACAGAGAAGGACTTGGCGGTGATGGCTGGTGAAGAAGTCAGCATGAGCCAGCCGGCTGCGCTTTTAGCCCAGAAAACCAGCCATTTCCTGGGTTTCAGTAAAAAGGAAAGTGGCCAGAAGGTCAAGGGAAAGGATTCTCTGCCTCTGCTCTGCTCTGGTGAGACCCTGCCTGGAGTGCTGTGCACAGTTCTGCTGCCCCCAACACAAGAAGGGCCTGGAACTGTCAGAGCAAGCCCAGAGGAGGGCCGTGAAGTTGATAAGGGGACCTCCCTTACAGACTGAGAAAGTGGGGGCTGTTCAGTCTGGAGAGCAGAAGGTTGCATGGAGACCTCAAAGCAACCTTCTAGCATCTGAAGAGGCCTACAAGGAGGCTGAAGACAGCCTCTTCATCATGAACTGTGGTGACAGGACAAGGAGTAAGGGGTACAAATGGAACAAAGGGGAAATTTAGGCTGGATATTAGGAAGAAATTGCTGTGAGAGTGGTGAGATAGTTGAACAGGTTGCCCAGGGAACTTGTGAATGCCCCAACCCTGACAGTGTTCAAGGTCAGGCTGGGTAAGGCCTTGAGCAGCCTGGTCTAGTGAGAGGTATCCCTGCCCATGGCAGGGGGTTGGGCCTAGATGATCTTTAAGGTCTCTTCCAACCCTTAACATTCCACAATTCTGTGATATTCCTATCCCATTAAATTTGAGATTAATTTAAAGATAAGGCTTAATGAAACAGTAGTCACTGAAAATATTAACTTGAAATAAATATTTTAAAAATGCAGAAAATGGATTTCAGCCTTACAAGAAGAATTGATTACATTAAAATATGTGACAGAAAAAGATGTTTTGTTCCAATGAGAGTATAGCAAGTATATACTGAATTTGATGGGTCTAATGGGATTAATTCAAATTCTGAATCTAAAGAACGATAATATCCTTGGGAGCTCTTTATAAATCAAGTGCATGGCCACAGATATCGACTCTGAATTGGCAATATGTTCAAGGAAAATTTATGCTACTCATGAAAAACACATGAAAATACGGGGATTCACTAAATAAAGCACGTATTATGAATCTTGTCATTGCCAAATAATTTATGTTACTAACCCCAAAAGTATTTATGATCTACAATGTGCTTCATCAGATGCAATTCTTTTTGTATCTGCTTTGCATTTATTTGGCTGAGTGAAATCAGGTTCATTCACTCTGCAGTTTTCACACAAGAGCACAGTGATGTAGCATTGTAGGTTTTGGCACTTTACGGGAATATCAAATACTAAAGACAAAAACTGAACACATCTACCCATCCAGCTTTCTCCAAAAACCAAAGAGATTCTCACTATGGCTTTTATCAATGTCCCTCATGAGAGACAAGGAAGGGCGATTGGAAATTGCCAAGGAGAATTTGTTTTTGTTTTGAGCATTAAAAATTTAAGTCTCCCCATGCTGAAGCTTTTGTAAAAGCAGATGCCATCCATTTCAGCTGCTAATTCCTGTGCTCTGGAGTCTGATGTAAAGCCCAGATAAGTCATCTGCTTGACAAAGTCTGGGTCAAATACAAGTGCAGCTCTCCAGTGCAGAGTTACAAGGAAAGGGAGGTACCTTTCTGTCCCCTAAACACTGTAGTGCCTAAAGACTACAGCACCTGCAGAGAAACCAGAGTGAAGAACTCAGCATTTCCAGCAGCAGTGAATTGCCACAATTGGCTGCACTCTGAGCTTGGGCAGGGGATGCAATGAAGTCTGCTCATCACAGCAGAGACACTGATAAACCAAGCTTCTAACCTGCCTCAGGGAAATGCCCCTCTGTGGGATGAAAAAGCTGCAGCAGATATTTTGATTGTTAGATGAAGGGCCTGTTTCACTTTTTAGAGGGGAACGGGGGACACTTAGCTCCTTTCTTACCTACTCAGTGTAACAAGAAGGAACAGTTACCCCTCTCTCGTAATACTCTCAGAACTATCCTCCATAAACACACCAGAAGCAGGCAGCATGCTAGGCACAGGAGAAGGGAGATGCACTTACCATCTAGGAAGCACCATCTAGGAGAGAGCCTCTGAACAGAAAGTACTCTGGGGAAAGAGCTTTCCTGGTCCTGGATAGGGCATGAAAATTACATTATTAAAAGTCCCCAACAAACTGTTTCTTCTCTAAAAAGGACTATTTTCTAGACTTTGACTTTCATTTTGCTTTACTGACATTGCACAATATGCAAAATCTGTATAACCCCAGAACCAAATGAAATTACTGGGGAGGAATTAAGATCTTCTGCCTGACCTGTACTTATCAAAGACTCAAACAAGCTAGCCCATGTGTTTTTAGCTCTTCTTGGAGAGGCAAAAGGGATCAAAAGGGATCTAAGTAAGCAGTGATCATGGCTCTGCTCCATGCTGCCAGTGAATGGTCAGACAACTTCCTAAATCTGCTGCATATAACATTTAAACACAAATATATTTGCACAGGGCAAAACAGAGTAGCATGGATCACACACAATTTGTATAAACACAAATTCTATCCTAATTCACATCTTAAGCAGTACAATCAGCACATCTGTAAATGCTGTAAATTCAGGTACATGTTGGCTCAAGATTAAACTTTACTCCTCTTTCAGACAACAGACCACAGAGTAGTATACCAAGTCACATGGCAGGAAAAGAAAAAGTGAAAGCAACAGGGAGGATTTTACATGATCCCATAAACCTTATTCTCATACACAGCTTATGGTATCCAGCCTCTGTGCATCACAGAGATGGAGACAATGACAGCATAACATTCCATAAAGTGAACTATACCTGGGGAGTAAATAACACGTCTCATGCATTTCACAGAATCAGATTTAAAATACAGCTTTGTCTAATAGGGATGAACAGACTTGTGGGATTTTTAGGTTTGATTGTATTGCCACTAGAGCGTTTGTCGCAAATACAAGGATCTCTGAAATCCACTAGGCTTGCTGCCATTGTTGTATCTACATGCACAAAGCTTTACGTATCTTAATATTTAGTCCACTCTGTGTCAGGAGGGGACTGCAACAAAAAGGACAAAAGGAAGAAAACATCCAACGGTGTGTACTAAAATGCAGTTTATAAAAAGAGAAGAAATGAGCAAAATTCATGGAGTACAAAATGCAGAGAAAATTAAGATAGGAATACTGCTGGTAAATGTCAACTCGAGTCACAAACTGCACATTGTGACGTACCCCCTCCAAGACTTCATTACATTTCAACTACAGAACTAGCTTGCAAAGTCTCAGGCCCATGAGAATGATATTTTGTGAATATTAAGCTCATTAGAGAAACAAAACAGAATGAGAAAACACCACAGTATATTTTTTCTCATTTCCACCTGGGTTTGCTTATATTTCTGCTGACAGCCTATGTTTTGAACTGCAGAGGGATCACACAAGAGAACTGCATTTATGAGGCTTAAAATACCCATGACATCTTATTAGTGAGGTATGAAGACAGTTCCATCAGCTCAAGCACCCTGTTCATGCCCTTTATCCCCTTCTTTTTACCATTTCTCTAATATGTAGAGGGATACCAACAAATATGGAACAAACCTCAAATTAACCTAACAAGACAATTTGCAGAATTGACCCACAGAGGGGGAAAAAAAAGGAATCCTAGACAAACAAATACTGAAGACAAAACACAGAGAGGGGTGCATTTAAAATGTAGCATCATAAAAAATGAATGGTATGTTAGGGATTTCACACTGCTGCACACTAGAGAAGATGGGTAGGGCAACTAATTTAAATACTGCTGTAACTGCAGAGGTTAGAGCCAAGTATGGAGCTGATTTTTGACATTTCATACTCTCTTGTACATTTCCCCATATACACAGATTTAGTTCTTCATTTTACCTCAGGCAGTTTCCTACACATGGAGCAGTCAGCAGCCACTTAGGTTAATTTATAATGAGTGGAACAGAATCATACATGCTGGTTTATTAGTCAATTTGCTAGACACTAACACTGTTCTAAAACTCAGTTCCAGGGGAATGATTGATGGAAATGTCAAGAATATGAAGTTAGCATTGGATAGAGAAACAAAGAAACAAATCATGAACTGATATAAATAAGGCAACTCCAGGAAAACATGCCAAATTGCATTTTCTAATAGTGTCTGCAGTCAGTGCATCTACAGGCATTCTCGTGAAACTGGAATTCTGTATTACCCAAGTAATCGTTAACCCCAAAGAAATTATCTGCAATTTCACCACATTTGGTTCCTGTACAGGTTGGGTCTCTGTATGCTTTCTCAGTGAACTCATTCCTGCTGATCCAATAAGACTTGCATTGTTATTTCTAGGAAAATGCTATCAATACCATGCAAACTGGTCCTGTGATCCTAAGCACTATGTCAACTGAGTTTGGTTTGTGCCAAGTCTCCATGCTAATATCAGATCATTTGAGGAGTCAGTAGACTTAGTCTCACTTTGTTTGCTTCCATTTTAAGCACTCTACAATGAATCATTTTACTGGGAGAAATACACTTGCTTGAATGATACTTCCAACTGAAAAGACAAGTTCTGTAATGCATAAATTGTAGAATAAAGTTGTAAAACACAAAGAAACCAATTTTAAGAACTATCCACCTAAATTAAAACCTATTTGTCTCGTGCAGAAAACACACATGTGCTTAGCAGGTTCTAAAAAATTACCCTGAAGATTATATAGAGTAGAGGTAGATGACTGTCCTGTATAGAATTATTGAGAGGTTGGGCCCCCTAAAACACCTTTCTTTTCCTCAGTGATAGACTTTATTACAACACCTATGCAATACAACATGTCATTGTTCAGATTCTCAGACAGAGAAACAATTTTACTTTTCTCATTTGTCCCACAGGACACATTTTCTCATTCACTTCACTATAGAAAATACTGCTATTGCAATATTACTCACATCAGCAAGTTCTGCTAATTAAAAAGATGATTCCGTAAAATTTGTCCAAGAGAAAGCAGAACTAGCTTCCAATTTTTAAGGGTAAATAAGATAATCAGATAATTAGAAATTCATCTAACTATGGGTCTTTCATCCAAAAACATATGGGTTCATATAGAAAGAGTGTCATTCCCATTTTCAAGCCTCTTTCTGTTCTGATACTAAAAGGAAAGCTTGTCTTACCTGGTAGTGAACTCTCTGTGTAGTAGATGTTACTGACTGTAGGTCCTAGCAGGAGAATGAAAGACACGGCAGTGATGAACAAGATTAAAGCAACAACAAGAGCTATTTGTAGTTCTACTAGCTGAACTGGTTGGGCAAAAACAAGTCATTTTGCAAATATTTTTCACTGGTTTTAAGCATATGAAACAAACTCCGCAGAAAAGTCAAGGAAAGCTCACTCAAAGTTTAGATTTGTATGCATTTGGTCCAAAAAGTAGTTTCAAAAAAAAGAGATTACACTAATTTATTTTAATGAGGTTACAAAAACCTATTTGTTCCAAGAGAACTGTCTAAATTTACAATATCAACAACAAAGTTAATGAAAATATGTCAAAAATCTTTAAGATGCTTTTGCAAATATTTCTGAGTGATTAATGCACTAAAGAAAACCACTGACAGTTCTCTTTATTTTAAGACAACCTCACTCCAAGAAGGTCATATCAGAATGATCCTGATATTTAACAGGGTTCAGGCATCTAATTTATTTTAATAGAGATTTTGTCAAATAGTTATAGCACATGACATAGTCTACTAAAGAGCCTGGCCTGCAGACCATTGCCCTCCAGCAGCATGCAAGTTGGCAGAGCCCAGTAAATTTTGGCATCTCTATTCTCAGCAAATGGGACTCAGTCAAATCAAGCACACACGCAAAAGTAGCACAAACTCTTCAAAAGGCTGGAGAAACACAGCTCCTCCACAACCACTGTGGGTAATTCAAACAAAATATCTAGCTGTGCTTCCTTCAGGGTTGTACCTAAAACTGCCTGAACCCAGTGTGAAATCACATTTCTAATCTGATGAAATCATCATTATTATTTCACTGTAATTTTCTGTACTGGATACCTCAAATATGCACCACCTTACAATATGGTTTTATGGCTGATAATAACAGTCCCACTCCAGGTCTGAATGTCCAGAAATGCATTTGATGCATTTGTTTCCTGGCTGAAATGCAAAGTGAAAGCCTGAAATGAGATACCAAGTTTCATATTCAGACTGCAAGTGCAGAGTTCCAAGATCTACGGGAAGTCAATGGCTCCAAAGAGTTCAATGGAAGGCATGAGGTTCACAGTTCCTGAGTAAATCAGACCAACAATTTATAATTTTTTTTAAATGTTAATATACAAATTGTTTATAAATGTCCTCAGTCTTGTAAATCTTATTAAAACTTGTCACTAAGAGATCGAAAAATATCAGAGAAAATACATTAATGAAAATCCATTAGTTTTATCACTAAAGGGGATCGTACTTGATTCAGGTAATGAGGCATTTGGAGTCTTCATTTCCCAGGGTGTATTGTAGAATGAACTCTCATGAGGCAAGGTGTTTGAGAATAAGAGCAAAACTGTTATTAGCTGCATGAACACCCATTTCTGTGTCTTTGAAAATATCTAGTTGATATTTGCTGTTTGGTTGTGTCTCAGATTACTCCATGACAGTATTAGAGAACAACATTTGCATAATTAGACCCACTCAAATACCACAGTGTTTATCCTTGCATCACAGACTTTCTAATCCATAATTTATGTAATTTCAACAAGGTACATGGAAGGTCCTAATATTCCATTATAAATCAAGAAGTAAATACACCCATCCACTTCAATTCTGTAATCATTTAAAAGGAACCAGGAAGATTTTTAATTTCCTGTTTAGGGAATATTTTCAGTACTTTTATTATCATATCTTAATTCTCGAATTTTGGGTTCAATGGCAGCCAAATTGCAATACTCTTGATACACAGTTGTTGCAATTATTAGACCCTTGCACTCAGAACTGAAAGAAGCATAAAATGGGTTTGTAAGTGATACCTGAATTCACAAAAGCCTCACCTCTTGTAGACGGTCAATGTACATACGACAAGTCTCCAAGTCACAATCCCCTCGTACAACTATGATTCCTAGGGGAATGGCTGAAAAAATGAAAAACAAAGAAAAACCTCTTTAACTGAAGTCTCTAGAACTGTTTCCAACTTTGGTTTTTTTAATATCCTCATGAAAGTTTTCTGCCATCTAAACCTTAACAGTTAGGTAAAAGCAAGAGCATATTATTCATTATTAGATTTACCTATTTATAATTATCAAATATTTCATTTTCAATCATATTTCAAGGTTTCATGAAAGAAGCTAAAACATATTCCATTAAAATGTGTACTTCATTTTCAGATCTGGACATCAAATATTATCTGTAAAACAAAGGAACATACCCCAGAACAAGAGTTATGGGGGGTAAACTTATACCTTGAAATAAGAGTGATATTTCATTCTCAGAACTCAAAGTCTACAGATATAAAGCAATGGAAGTCACAGCCTGAGTTCATGGAAAACTATTCAACGTCTGGTTATTTTGATGTAAGGCTGCATTCAAATCAGAACAGACATTATTCCATCTACACACAGAATCAACATATCTCCATATTTAGTCAGACAGAAAAAAAAAGATAACTTCTGAAAATACAGAAAAACCGCTCAGGTTAGGGCAAAAATTTTAATAACAGGAGATTGAGGCTTCCACATTCATTCTGTTCTTGCCACCAAAAAGAGTCCAAAACAAGTTCACAAAAAGAAAAATAAATAATAAAGAATACAATAAAAAAGAAAAAAGTGAGTCCACAAGAAAGGTACCATGAGAGTTACCTACTAATATCTCATTAAACAAAAAGAAAACAAGTGAAAAGTCTTAAATGCCTGATTTTGCAAAAGTGAATCACTGAATTAAGTTTTTTTTTGTCCCTGAAGAGTCTCTAATCAAATAATGGCCAAAAAATTTATGGGAGCAGTGGGAAAGATATTTAAATCTTCATATGAAATATTCCAGAAGCAGAACAGATTATCAACTCATAAACAATTTTGATAACTGGATAACGAGCAGCAATATAATATCACCAAGGTTTCTGAGAAACAGAAAACACAACTGTGCTGCAACCCTTCCTGCTGTTGAAGAGAATTTGATTAAGAGGCAAAGATATTTAAATACTGATAAGTTCTTCATTCTGATAAGAGAACAAGACAGTGCTAAAAGATACTGGGGAAGAGAGCTCCTATTTTTCTGGTCCACCAAGGGTGGCTTGAAGCACAAAGAGGATCTCAGTGGTCTCCACGGAGAAGACCTGGGGAGTACTTATTGCAGTCAAGGTCGCTGTGGACCTCAGAGGCCAGCACCAGGCTCAATAATGCTACCAGAATTGTGTTTGGGAAGCAAATTGAACAGCAGAAGAGCTATGGGCAGGAAAACAGGAGGCAGGGAAAAAAATGCTGGAGTGAGAACATAAAGAAGGAATTGCCGGGAAGGAAGAGGTCACACACCTCCTGAAACAACTCAGACATCCAATAGTGATGACAATCCCCCTGCACATTTTCAGAAGGGCCAGGTGGAAACAGTGGAGGCTCGTGGAGACCTCCAAGACTCTTTCACTACAGAACAGAGGCTGAGAGACAAGCGTGTGGAAGGAGGGTCAGAAACAGGGCTTGCTTCACACACTCCAGTGCTCTGGGTTACAGACTGATTCTCTTTGCTTAGTGTTTATTATTGCTTAACCTGCTTTGGCAGGAGACCCTTAGGCTCTTTGCAGAGAGTTCTTAATGGCTATCTAGTTTCAACTGAGCAGATCCCTTTGCAGCCCTTACTGAAAGAAGTGTTTGTTAAATTCATTTATAGCACTAAAAACTGAATTGCAGCAGACATGGCTACACCTGAAACAGCTACAGAGCACTAGGGAGTTACAGCACTGGCTCACAGACTGTCACCACAGATTTTGTTTCTCTTCTATCCACTTAATGAGGACTAAAGCTTTGACCTGACAAAACAACACAGATTACAAAATTGGAATCCTTAACTATCACCATTCCTGAGAGGCCAAAAGAGAAGGACCTTAAAACATTTTTAATGCTAAAGAAATCTACCAAAATGTCTAAAAATAAAAAACTAGCATGCAGTGAATATCTTAGTGGTCATACTTAGTGAGTCTCATCTAATGATTGCAGAAGTAGTGATTCACAGTTTTAATTATATTATGTCATACTGGTTCTTAGTGGTCAAAGAACAGTTCTGAAACTCTGGGCTGTGTGACTTTGTCCTTAAAAAGAAAAGTGCTGCCTTAACTCTTTGGAAATCATGAATTAGCATGATCTATGGCTTTTGCTGTCAATGGCTAGCTAAGGGGTAATGTATGAGGTGGGTCTCTAGTGATTCCATTCCATAAGGTTCATGGCCTTTGAAAAACCTTTAAAGTCATTACTGATAACACTACAGTAAAGTGTTGCTTTCCAATTGTTGTTGTTTGTTTGTTGCTTGGTTGGTTCCTTTTGTAAGACCCATTTGGCTTTCAGCAGGGAAAATGTTCACAGCCCTCATTTTTATCATAAACCACAATGAGCAATCAAAGTGCACCACACAGTCAAGACTTGCAAAGTGTTTCATAGTAGTTGCTGCTCTAAAACAAAAGCAAATACTTAGTGATTGATAATGGGATAGGAGCTCTGGGGTTGCTGCTCATTTTACAAATAGTGCAATACCATACAACAGAGGCAAAATGAGTTAATTTACGATAAATCAATTAAAGGCCAAGTCAATGTGCATAGCAGACAGTAACATTGTGGGCATTTTCATCCAGGACTAAAGGAGCCTCTGAATTTGCTGTGAGAATGAGGATGTGGACAGTACACAATTGTGCTGTGGGGCACAGGGATTACTGCATATGCCAGGAGAGAGGTGGGACTGCAAACACATTAAGAGCAGGGGCACTACAAAACAACTTTCCATGTACCCACACACTGTCCACCTCTGTGAATATATGGATAAACCCACATGTGAACATGCCAAAAATAAGGGTTAGTCTCAGATCATGAGCCAAGCCACAGCACTCAAGTGCCAGATATTTTTCCCCTGAGGTGCCTGCTCTTCTGGCCACTTGCATCCATCTCCTAGTTCCTTTATGCTCCCTGAATGATGAAAAAGGTTTTCCAGGCAGCTGTGATGAGCAGCAGTACAAGAACCCCAGGAAATGAGACAGGCAGACAGTTGCTTCATAATCTGAACCTGTACTGCAGAGATGTTTTTGTTCCTAACAACACTAACCAAAACCAAGCAGAAGCCGGAGGAGGGTTGGGCAGATGCAGCACTACGGCCAGCCTGGTGTTCTAATTACCTGCAAGATTAGGAGTGATTTCCTAAGCCCTCATGAAATTAGCCGTGGAATTTATAAACAACAAACAAATCTTCCACCTATTAAGTGCCCATTATGCTGAATACCTAGAGCTAGTGAACTCTTTAATAGCATTGAGGACACAAATGAAGGAAACCCAAATATACTTATATATATTATAAAATTCAATCAACTTCCCTGTTTATCGTTATGAAAGGATCCAATTTGTGATTTTAATACCATGATTAACCCACTCAAGTCCCAAACAAAACAGCCTTGAGACAGAACATTACAGTAGATGTAAATGCCAGGAAAATCCGTTCTGATTCTGACATACCTCAGGGTACTGGGGAGATTAGACATTGGACTGTAAATGTTTAATGTAACAAATAAAGGATCCTCACGACTGAATATGCCATAAGAATGCCATTTTCCTGAGGGGCTTCCATTGATACCAAGAATATGAAGGACCAAGCAAATTCATGATAGAGAATTATAAAATATTAAGACATTTTTATCAAGAAGTTTGGCTTTTGCCAGCATGGTTTTAATAAAACTGCATTTGTACAAAAGGATTTTTTTTACCACACAAATCTAAGCCATATGCCTCTCCAGATCCCTTCTGCTTATTATACTGAGAAAACCCAATTCTCCCTAGGTTCATTGGTTACTAGTTTTTTAGCCCACTTTCAAAATCCTCACATATAAGGAGGTAAAACAGTGGAGGTTATCAGATTAAACCAGATCATGTTTGAAAAGGCAGTAATCTCCTCCAGTCTCTCAGTGATTTCTCCAAAACCATGCCAAAAGGGAAGAAGCTGCCCAAGTCAAAGGAAGAGAGAACCTGTGCCAAACAAGGAACAGATTATAGAAAAAAAGTTTGAAGAGCTAGGAATTGAAACTGTCAGGGAATGGATATTGAGACTAAGAGCTGACAGCAGAGATCTGGATAAACAACAAATAAGTATTTAGGGTAAGGAAAAGAACAGGAACCTGAGCTGTGAGGTCTGCAGAGACACAGGCAGGAAGGATGTGCGTGGGATGAGTTATCCAAAGGGGACAACCAGGACTGAAAAATAAGAGGAAATCAAATCAGAAAAACACTCAGGAAATACACAAGTAGAATACGGACAGAAGAACCTCACAGAAAAGCCTACACGAGAAAGACTAACTACAATGTAATTTCCTGGAGTGTTTGAAAAGGAACTTAATATTCTTGCTTCTCCCCACTTCTCTAAGGTAAATGTAAATTTGTACCTATTTAAAACACTGCCCATCTCTTCTAGTTTAAAGAAGATGACAAACTTAATGCACAACAATTTCCCAGTAGCTCAGAAGGCAGAGGACTGAATTGAATACGCCCTATGAGATGTCAAGACAAGGCAGATTTAGATTAGATATTAGGAAGAAATTCTTGACAATGAGAGTGGCAAGACACTGGAATGGGTTGCCCAGAGAAGTGGTAGATGTCCCATCTCTGGGAGAGCTAGGGTCAGGGACTTTGAGCAGCCTGCTCTAGTGGAAGAGGTCCCTGCCCATGACAGTGGGTTGGAGTGAGATGATTTTTAAAGATCCCTTCCCACTCAAATCATTCTGTGATTCTATAACTCCATGATATGAAATTGCAATGGCTTGGGTTTATGCCTTCCCCCAACCTCAGGCAATAACTATTTCCAATATTTAACTCCCTACTGACTTCTAATACTCTTGCTTTCACTTGGCTGGGAGGCTTTAAGCAATCCATCTAACCTCCCCTCTCGGTTTCAGGTCTTAAGAAATCACTATGATGAAGAAATTCCTAAATTAGCTAACGTGTACACAACACATATTGACAAAACAAAGTTGTTAGAGCAAGGTACTGACTTCTAAGCAGAATGAAGGTGATGTTGTCTTTTATGGAGCTTCTACCATGTGCCCAAAGATATCTCCTGACAAATAAATGTCCATTGGTGCATCCTTTACAGGATGAAAGAGAAGGTTTGTAGCTGCACAATCTGCCTCATCTAAATCCATCCAGCTCAAAGTTGCTTCCCAATATAGGCACATTTCCTTCTTGGCTCATCAGGAAGTCTTCTGCTCCCTGCTGACTTTTATATTACATATTCAAGATATAAATACCAAGTCCTAAGTGTTGACCCTTTCTTAGTAAGCTAGTTGTCCAAAATCACATGAACTAGTCTCCAAATTAGCTTCACCTGTGATATCCCGAAGTTTTAAAGAGTCAGAATGCTTTTGATAGATCAATAATTCTAAGTACATTTCTCGTATGAGGAAGCTACAGTATCACTGTACATGTACAAATCACAATCACTCACAAGCTTGTCACTCTGTACCCCCATGTATCTGATAAGAACTCCTATGATCACCCCAAAACCCTCAGGTAACCCACAGATATTAGAGGCACACAAATCATAGACATTTAGCCACAGATAAGCAAAGAGGCAAGAATTCAAGGTTAAGATCCCATTATGTTACAGCATCATGCACACACAGAGAGCAAGGAGGCTGCACAGGAAAGGATTGTCAGGTTACAGACAGTCCAATTGCTACACACATGGAACTAAATTTTCTCTTAAAATTTCTTTTGAGTCTAGTGTGCTATTTTATTCTAGAGGATATAAGGAGCAGCTGCCTCTGTGTAAAAGAAAGTGTGGGTAACCCAGAGCTGATACAGGGCTGAGAGTTATTTCTGATACTGTCATCACTGCAATTGGGTATGATTCCTCCTTAAACTTAGTGGTACTGAGGAAGCTAAGATTATTCTCCATGGCTAGGGCACAAGAAGAGCAGTAAGGGCTGACGTAACCTATTAAAAAAAACCACAACTGTTCAGTTACTGCTTATGGTGAGTTATTTCACTGATATATTTTTATGGTGCAAATCTGAAATGGTGTTGCTAGGAAGAACTAAGAACCACTGAAGATCACCAGGCCACTAGCTAGCTTATGTTTGGTTTGTTTGCTGCTTTTTTTTTTAACACAATTAGTTTCTGCATATGCCTCCATTGTCAGGAAATTCTTAGTTGTATTGGAAAGGAGAAAATAGGGTGTCACGCAGAAAGATTTTGCTGTCTTAAAAATAACTCAATTGTTCACCCACAGTGCTGCTTTGGATCACACTTTCCTGCTATAACAGGAAGCCAGAGAGAGTGCACACAAGATAAGCAGGCAACAGAGGCAGAATTAAATTCTGTCCACCCTCATACTGGCCAGAGATGGTGTATCTTGTGACTAAGGTGACAAGTGCTTAGGACATGAATAAGGAGGTGTTAGAAAAGACAACTACATTTGCAGTGAAGAACATTACAACATAACTAAAATGCCAACATATATATCCCTTTCTTAAAATGCTGCATGGAAGCATTCATCCCTCCTCACTGAAGGATCAATAAGCATCCTCTGTACCATCATTAATCATCCCCCAGACGATGCTGAGAGGCTGACAGGAGAAAAGAAGGAGCAAGGCAAGGGAAGAAAGCGACAATTCAGAAACAGCATCTTGGTTAAATGCCAGCTGCATTGACAAGAAAAGTAGAAAACAACAGAAGGAGAATGAGCTAAGGACAGTCATGCCCTTCAAAGGACAAAATGACATTCTTTAATTGTTCTGGAAGCTTTCAAAATGAGGTGTCTACCTCCAGCAGAGTGAAGATTAATCTTCATGGAACAGTTTGTATCATGAGCTCCTGTATGTCAGGAAGTGCAATCTTAGGTGAAATAGTTGATAGATTCAAATCAGTATCTCAAGCAAACAAGGGCGATTAATGAATTTACTGTGAGTTAAAATGATCCAGATTATTACACTGAGGTCAGAGCTTTCAAAACTGTGTTATGGAGACATGTAACAGGCAAGAACCATAATAGGTTCTTTGCTATTTTCTTTCAGGGATAACTCCTTATTAACCGGCTTCTTTTTCCTGTTCAGATTGCTGAGAGATTCTGCTTTGTTCTCAAATTATTTAGGGAGATCAAAGTGTTTTCAATCCTTGTGGATGGAGAAAGGATATTAAGTACAGCATTCTGGATTCAGTTGTAGGTATTCTGCCAAAGTTCTGCCTGAACAAGTACATAAACTTGGTCTCCTGCAAGCATCTAGTGAGACATCCATACACACAAGAGCTACATTCCTGCTGAAGGAAACCTGCTCCTCTTCAGTAACAACTCCCTAGTAAAAGAGGCATTCAAAGAAGAAGAGAAGTAGGCTTATGACCATCAGTGTGCAGTGCAAGTTACATGCCCTCTCACAGGACATTGCTACTGCAAAGGCTACGGTGAAGTATCTTTTCTGGTCTCTTTTAGGATAATATGGACATTTGCTTTCTTGTATTCTTACAGTAAGTAACAACAGTAATGCACAGGCATTACTGGGACAGTTAAAAGAGGACTGGTAGGAAAAACAACTCAATGAAAAATATCTGGGAGAATAGTCTAGTCCAACTATGTTATATTATCAAGGTGGACATGCATTAACTTCAAAGACACAAAAGGGTTTCATTGCAAATGACCCACCAATGTCCAAAAGCAATCATTTTAACTTCTGATGAACAAACATCTTGTTTTTGAACGATAACCTCTCAAGCACATTCCTAGTATGTGATCAAATCCATATGAAATCTAAAACCGAGATGTTAGATCCGTTGCTGGCATTTTCTTATAATGTTATCGTTATGAATTTTGGCAGGTGACAAATAACATAAATACACAATTACCACTGCAGTGACAATAGCGTAAGAAGTTGTATATTTTGTGTCAGAACATATAATAGCTCCTAAGGACAAAATGCATGCTAACTATAGACACAGAAAATTTACATCCATAGTAAGGATTGATGAGGATAGTTCTCCTTAGATGGGAAACCCTCAGATGAATCAAGTTGTTTCTGGCAGTGTTGGGGAGTTGTGTGTTCAATGTGGCCTGAAATCTACTCAATGTCAAACTCTCAATTTAAACTTGAAGCAAATTCTCCTCAGTGAGGCATAATCCTAATCCTGTTAAAATTCTTCACAGTCCAGTGAAGAAGGCTTTGATTGCTTTAAACATGACCAA
>WAAE01010805.1:0-21093 GCA_013400495.1 Nicator chloris
GGTTGCCAAGTTTTATGGAGAAAAATATCGCTTGAAATTTTTCACATTTAACTTAAAGTTCTTAAAATATAAGAAAGAATCACAATCAAGTCACACTGGAACACAGGTAAGATTTTAACTAAAAGACCCACACAGGTCCTGTCACTCACTGGCAGAAGTCCTAAGCACTAACAACTTCCTACTGCAAATGCCACTATTCCATTAGAATACACTCTTGTTAAATTGATCAATAGCAAATTCTTCTTGCAGTTATAACAGGTTGGATGAGAAAAACTCTGAAAGACAACTTACATAATTGATTAGAAAAAAATATTTTTTTCAAAATTTACTTACACAATAGTCACAGAAAGTTCTGTTATCTTTTCACCATAATGTAAGACAAATACATGTCAAAGAAATGGAAATGCTCTTGGAAAAAAATTTAGTGTCAATCCCAGTCCTATGGGTAAGAAAACTGTTTTAATTGTGCTGCACTATTGATTAGGTATCTTCCATCATGGAGAGAATGATTTCTGAAAGAAAAAGGACATGGGGTGAACTGCAGCTGGAGCTAGACTGGAAAGAGTATTCTTACTAACAGCTGGTTTTAATGGCATCATCCAGAACAGTTACTGTGGGATATGGGGTTGTGTTTTTAAAGGTGTTAATGGTTATGTTTACCAGCAACAGCAGCAGGCTGGGCGGTTAGAGGTCATTTGGGGGGTGAGAGGACAGACATGTGGACAGCATGTGACCGGGCAGCTGATTGGTTGGTGAGATGTGTGGACAGCACATGAGCAGGAAGCTGATTGGGTGGTGATACACATGGACAGCATGAGAGCGGGAAGCTGATTGGGTGGTGAGACAGGCGGACAGCAGTACTGCAGCTGAGCAGCCAATGGGTGCTCTTCTGTTAAGTGTTGGTTATGTCCAGTGGAAACTAAAGTACATAAGGGAGTTGTTTTCTACAATAAAGCGATTTCCTTCCCATGCACCAGGGGGTCCGTGTGTCTTTGTTCCCCATTTCTACAAGTTACAACTACATACAGTGACATACTGTATTACAGAAGGAATACATCCTGCTCTGCAGCCACAAAATATGAAATGGTCTTTTTGAAAACTTTCTGTTTTCTGATAACAATAAAGCAGATGGGTGTGGAAATATACTTTCATATTGTTCTTCCAAAACTGAGGTATTTTAAAGCATTTCAGGGAAAAAAAAAAAAAAAAAAAGAAAAAACTACTTTGATATCCTGTTGCAGTAGCAAACTATTCTATTATTAGATACTATTAATATATGCTGCATCTATATATTTGTGGACTGGCAATAGAAATCCTTTCCCACCCTATTTTGATATATAGCCAAATCCTACATCTCTTGCACAATTCAAGTTTTCTTTTGAGGTGGCATAAAAAGCAAATGGTATAAAAAAGAACAAAAATCAAATCTCTGTAAAGTAAGAGAAGAAAACTTTTTGGCAGCAAGCTACATGTTGCCAGCAGGACTAGCAGATGAGAAAGGGAGACAGAAGCAGAGAAAATTGAAGTAAATGGCTTTTATTTAGCTTCAAATACTACAGGAGGAATCTTTGGTTTTTTTAAATGCATCACTGATTACCTTCACTAGGAATCAATGTTTTTCTATTTTTTAATCATTTATTACACTGAATAAAGCAAATAAATCTGTTCATTATGTACAAAATTGGTTCATTTTAGAAATTGCTTAATATTTTCACAAATATTTTGACTTTAACAAAATTTAGCAAGCTATGCCAGAATTTTTGCTTTCTAAATCTACCAAAGTTACTGGATGAATTTATTAAAAATGCATAAAACACATAATTCTCATTAAAAAGAGTTCCCAGTGGAACACAATTAAACATATTAAAGTATTAAATATAATCTCTTAATTCTTTTCACAAAACTACAACATTTAAGTTGTTTTTTACTGGAGAAGTAAAGACAGTAGAAATAGGAGTATTTTTTTTTTAATTATAAAATCTAGTATTTCAGACCTGATTCAGGCCAATGCTGAAATAAAATTATTACCATGGCTATTCAGTTCATTGTATGATATAAGCTAAAATTATATTCCATTTTGACACAGTCACCAAAATAAATTCTCCTAAAGACTGCCACTCAGAAGAACCAAAAAAACTTTTTTAGTTTGCTTGGTGTTGAGTAGAGGGAAGAGTTACTGCATGAGGTGTCTGGCATGGAGCTGGGATGCACACAGGATATACCCAGCATTGAATAGAACTCTCATGTTCTGTGAAACAGATATAGTCACTCTTATTATAGTCTGATACTTAAGGTTCTCAACTTGATCCTCTACATCACCGATACGGGACATAGAAGTACAAGGGATTGCCATAGTACATCAAATCTAACAGCTAAATCAAAAGTAATCACATAACAAAAACTGTGCTACACATCTACTAGCCATCTACAGCAAGTCACAAACCATTCCCTAATAAACTGTTTTAAACTTGCAACCTTCAATATAAAAATATCAAGAAAGCTGGAAAAACTACACAAGAAGCAGGAGATATCAGGAACATTGGTAATGCTGAGAATGTCTAGAGTACCCTAAGATATGTATACTGCAGTGTCTATTGATTAAACATTCAAAGCTGAGCAGCTTTACCATCTGAAATTGAGAGACCAAACAGTGGAGAAATTAATCTTCCACAAAAGACAGACAGTTCTTTGTGGGATTCAACACATATCTATATTGCATTTCCAGTGTTTCTGAAAACCACTTTAGGTTTTTTTACAGTCCTTTAATTGCATTGCATTATAGACATAACTCAATTGAAGCACTAGCTCTTGAGCACTGGATCGCTCAAACTATAGGACTCAATTTCATCTTCATGCAAAATAGCACAATATGCAGTCTTGAATATAACAGGATAAAAAGTATGAGCTCACAATAACTGGTTCTTCCCAGCTTCTAAAATGGAGTAAGATTCAAATTGAAAAGCTTTGTAGAAGATTCAGCATAAGGTTTGCAGAAAATTCACAGGTGTATCAGGAGACACATAATATTACCTAAGTGCCTATTAAGATCTCTGTCCAGTTCTAGACCAATTTCACATTTATATTCCTCTAGAATGTACCAAATGCACGTAAACTGTAACCAAATTAACAGTCAGATGAAGTGTTACTATTACTCCCAGTATTAGCAATTTGGTGAGTTTTACAAAAGTATTGTTTCCCATTTATCTATTAAGTTACTGCCACTTATGAAAGGCACTATCATTTACATGTGCTCAATTATCAAACAATCCCATCAGCACTCTGACATGTAGTATTACTTACCAGAATGGAATATGTTCTGTGTGGTTTATACATATTCCAGCCCTAACTCAAAAGTACTACAAAGGATGTTGCATCTAATAGTCATTTAACAAAGTAAAACTCAAGTCCTGTAAATAATATTTTCATGTGGGCTTTAAAATGCAAAACAGCCAAAAATAATTATGTTCCTTTGAATTATTGTTTTGATTTGAAAAAGAATTTTTGTCTGACAGCATGCAGTCAAGTGTATAATGAGATCATTCTAGACAGTAATCACACCAGGATGGATGAAACTGAGCGTTGGTCAGAATGCACACACTTTGATGAGCACTCATTTGCAAATATTGCCAAAAACTCCTGTGAGGGCTGATTTTTTTTCAGCTGCATTTTAATGAATAACAATAAAACCCAATGAAACAAGAAAATTTTTAACATACGTTAAGCAGAAGCTTTTTTCTCTGTAGAGAAAATGGGAGCTAGTCCTTTGGAAAACGAAATTACTTCAATGTAAAGATATTTACTGGAACATAGTGGATGGGTGGAGACATGCACGTATTTTGATAATGAACTGATCCCATGGTATCAGCCATCCCCATGTGTTTTAATTTCAAATATGACAGAGTGTTTTTAAGAATAACATTTCATTCTTCAGGGTATTATCAGAGATGCTATCCAGGGGAGCATATGATGGGGAGCAATTATCCTAATTATATACTAAAAACCTTTTAGAGGGATGATAAAGTTTTAAAGGAAAGTACATTAGAGCTGCATGTAAGAATTGACACGACTTGTGCAACCTCAAATCAGCCTCCTGTGCACATGCATTCTGAAGAAGCCTTTGTGATTATGCTGTTTCTCCACATGACCTCTGCTGCATCAAGGTCATAAAAATGTGGGGAAAATGGACAATGGAACAAACAACATTATGGCACATTACTCTAGAAATGTGGCAGAAGCAATATTATTATAAACCGAGAGATGCAAAATATTTTCCCTAAATATCAAACAGAAACTCACACGAAAATATTCAAAGGGAATGTTAAATGAGAGTTACTAAAGCTTGAAATTTTTAATCAACATATCTAATTTGTATCCAAGAATTCAAAAAGATCTGGCAAGAATTCATCTCAACAAATGGTACTGTTTCTTAATAGCACCTGGCATATTGATAAGATTTAATAAGACTAAAAGGAAGCTAATGGAGTAACCTTGGTCATTACAGGCTTTCAGCCTGAGATCAGAAATAATGGAATAGCTGATATGGATCACCATTAGTAATAAATGGAAGGAACATGGGTCATGCAAATTAGCATTGTTTCAGAAAAACTGGACCTTATTATTTAACCTGGGCTTTTTAAATAAAATGTTAAGTTTGTTGAATAGAGGTAAACACTACAAGTACATAAATAATTTTTATATTGAATTGTTTCAGATACATGTGCATGAGAAGAGTGCACTACCCAAATGGAAAAAAGGTAACAGTTTTATCATCTTTATCCTGCAAATTCATTATGGGTTGTGCTGGTTTTGCATTAATTGATTTGTGGTGAAAAGGGAAGAAGGAAGTGATTCTCTCTGAGAAGCTGTCAACAGCTTCCTCTGTGCCTGACAAAACCAATCAGAGGCTAGTTTTGAATACTGACACCTTGTNTCTTGCCAGACGGGCTGTCCCAGTGCCGTGAGAGATCATATGGCTGAGACCATGGGTGGATCCACAGCCATGCATAGTGGCCCCACAGCTGAAATTGAATGCAGCAGAGCCCCCAAGAACCTAGCACAGCCCCCAGTGCAGCCTGAAATCCATTATCGTGACTGCTTCAGCCTCCACCCAGCAGAAACCATCATGACCTCTGCAGGCCCTGGGAGAGATATTAACTCTTTCCTTGCACAGATGAGACTTGCAAAACATTGTATCCTCTCTGAGTGAGAGAAAAGGACAGAGTGAAGACACCTAGACAGACAACAAGAAGACATCAAGGTCAGTGAAGGAGGAGTCAAGTCCCAGATGGGAGGAGAAAGAGAAGATGCTGAAATTCTTAGGCTGAAATTCTTTTGTAAGGCCATGGGGATAAACTGTGATATATTAGAATGTTACTTTAATTAGTAGAAGACTGTATTGGGGAGATGGACTGTTCAAATTGCAGATATGAGCAAAGTGCTGAAAAAAGTAAATGTTGAAATAGCTGCGATCTCATGAGAAGCTTGAACAGAGAGAGAGAGAGATGAGGTGAAGATGAAGACTTCTCTCCCCCAGGGAGAGAAGAAGACTTCTCTTCCCAGAGATGAAAATTATCTCAGAGATAGATGAAGAAAACTTTGCTTTTTAACAACTAATTTTAAAATAGTACCCCATGAGTTTAATATGGCTCATAAACACAGCTGTGGTATGGCTGCGTGCGATAGGAGGGACTTGACAAATGCAGATTCCCGGGCGGCTGCTATTCGTGAGAATTGAGAGAGAACTATTTTTTTCTTGTGGAAAAGTTTCCATGACATAGCAAAAGAGACTCCTCTCCCTAAAAGAACTGATAAAAGACTATTTTAGAGATAATAGAGATGTTTTCAGAGTAAAGTGACCTAAGTTCCAAGTTTTGTCTTTATACATTGTCAGTGGGAAAGGAAAGAAGGTTGTAAGGGGAGAAAAAGTGTTTTGAAGGTTTTATTCTGATTCTTATTAATTTTTTCCCCTCTTCTTGTAGGTTGTTAATAAAGTGTTCTTTATACCCTTTAAAGTTTGAGCCTGCTTTGCTCTTCTCCTAATCCTATCTCACAGCAGAAAAATTCTAGTAGGCACTCAACCCACCACATTATTTGTGGTGTATTTGTTGGGAAATGAAGAATTGGTCTACCAAGACCACTACATAGGTAAAAGGAGTGTCAAAAAGCCTACATAAACCTCATTCCTTTAATGCTGTTTGTCAGGATTCTGAAAGCTGCCAGTTAAATGGGCAAGAGTCAGACAAGAAAGCACTGTAGAAACACCAATCACTGAATATTTCTGTCTGTTCCACTGTCTACTTCTCAGTTTGGGACACTGAAGTTTTATTTTAGCTCTGCAGGAAAAATTCTATTTTTTTCAAAAGTCAAGAAATTAAGTGAAAGAAAAAAACCAAAACAAAACCCAGAACTTTTTTTATTCTCAACACAGCAAAGAACTTATTTTTAACATAGTGCTTTGGAGTTAGAGTCTGCCACTCATGTGACGACAAAATTGGAGGATTTCAATTTTCCAGTTATTAATTTGAGAATATTATTATAACAGAGGTTTGTCTGAATACAAAATTTCCCTGTTTAAAATAGAATAATTAAGGGAACAGCTGTGTTAGAGGAACCTATGGGTTTATCTCATGCTGCCCAGGACTGCTTGGAGGGAAAGCCAGTGGATGAACTCCTACTGAAACTTTTTATCATTTATTTTCTGTCATCTCTTAATTTGTTCTGTTAATACATTTATAATTAGAATCAAACCCTAATGAAAATGGTGCTTATTTTGCACAACAAAAGTAATTTTTTCTCCTCTACCTTTGTATCTGCTAATAAAAAAAATCCCAATTCCCACATTGTATGGGAAATTGAAGCAATAAAGCATGGATATGTTTTCTTTAAACATTAGGGAGGGGATATGTGCACTGTGGGTATATCTACTGACAGCAGACTACAGATATATCAAGAAGGAATATGGGACAATATCTGTCTACATAAAGTGAATACAGACCACCAGAGCCTGTTTCTTGGGTAATACAAGAAACCTGCCCTACCTGCACAACCTAGGAACAAACTTGACTGTGGAAAGAACTTTCAGGCTGTCTCACTCACCTCCTGAACACCACCCAAATATAGCTAGAGTGGGCCACAGCTTCAACACGTTGTTACAATGTGATTAGAAGGAGGTAGTTGACGAGGCAGAAATCAGAGTTACACACCTCACTGATCCATCTACATCCACTTCCAACTATATCAGTGTAGCAGATAATTTAAGAGGCATCTCCTGATTTCCGACAAAATCAGAAGGGAAATATTTTCACAGATAGTACCTCATTTTTCATCTCATAATACAAGAGACATTTTTCCCAATCTCATATCAACACTTAAGTGACTAATTCCTAATTCTAATGAAAACTCTTCTTTTGGAAGATAATGTATACAGTGAAAATCTAACCAAACTGAAGTCATTGGCAAAACGTGTTAACATCAATGACGTTAGCAATACATGTCAGCCTCTGAGACTCAGAGTTCACTCTGAGTGAACTCAGGTGAACTGTGCTCCTATAGGAGATACAATATTTTAAAAAGTCAGTAGAAAGCATTCTAATTAAATGATATTAGATATACAAAAACAGGTATGAAAATAATATTATGATGAGACAAAACTCCCAAGCTTCTCATATTTTGGGGATTTGTACTCTGAGAAAATAAAAGGAACTATAAAATTCCAGAAAATACTTAAGAATTTAATTATAAAATTTTAATTTCTATTATAGAAACAGCTACTGCAGCAAATACTCTAGGCATAAATTTCAAGAGTGTTTTCTGGTTTTGAGAGGTGCCTTAAAACGTACTAGCTGTACTGAAGAAAAAACCCAGGAAAATGCAAGATAGAAGAGCTATTGTATATTTCACTCTTCTATCAGCACTCTCTTGATTTTCATTAAAATGTCACATGAAATTAAAAATCTTAGCTGTAAACATATATTAATGTATTAGGCAAAATAGCTTCTCCTAAGTATGCACTATATCCTGCGGCAGTCAGAATGACAAATACAAAATGTGTCATCACTGAAAGTCAGGGGAAGGGTGGTTCAGCTTCTGGTACAGTGTTCCAGCAAAGATGTGTATCTTGAAACTCTGAATGTGAACCTTGCAACACTGTAAATTAAGCTGTTGAAACAAGTAAATTGATACATTCTGTACCACAGCCAAATTATCTCCATTTAGCCCAAACATGTGTTAAAGGAAGAAAAAGAATAGGAAAGAAAAAAATGTATAGGTCTTGACACTAAATTTCACTATTAGTAAGTTATTGACTAAACATTCAGCTGAAAAGTTTTGATAATTTTCAATTTTTACTTGGACTAAATATAACATTTTCATTTGGACTAAATATAACATTTAAATGGAAAAAAGGTATCTGTTTTCCAGTTCAACCACTTCAGTTGGTATAAACATTTTAACCCAGATTTGCTTTCTGAAGTGTTGCTGGAGAGCTCCAACTTATCCAAAGACAGAATGTTAGAATATCTCTCTCTTGACTGGAGTTGGCCTTGAATAGACTGAAGCTGGAAATGAGAAGCTTCTTAATCACTAGCTGTGGTGGGTCTAGTGCTGATCAAACGCCAGCGCCCTTACTAAAATTATTTATTCATTTTCCTGCTGCTAGGTAAGATTTAGAAGGAGAGCAAAGCAGGCTCAAACTTTAAAGGGTATAAAGAAAACTTTATTAACAGAATTAAAAGAAAAATAATAAGGATCAGAATAAAACCTTCAATACACTTCTCCCCCCACAACCATCTTTTCTTTCCCACTGACAACGTACAGAGACAAACCTCGGGACTTAGGTCAGTTGACCACCTCTAAAATAGTCTTTCATCAGTTCTCTTAGGGAGAGGAGTATCTCTTGCCGTGCCATGGAGATTTCTTCACAAGAAACAGTTCTCTTGTGGCTTCAATGTCACAGCGAATTAGCTGCCCGGGAAAATGGAGATCTGATCACTATGCAAAAAGTCCCTCCCCTCAACTTACAGCTTTCCCCACAACTGTTTTCGATGGCTCAATCTTTAGCTTTTTGGGGTACACTTTTAAGGATGAGCTATTCAAAGCAAAGGTTCTTCTCATCTACCTCTGAAATCATCTTCATCTCTGAGAACAGAAGTTTTCTTCTTCCCTGGGAGCAAAGTCTCTTCATCACTTTAATCTCTCTCTAAACAAGCTTCTCATTTGGACCACAGCTACTTCAACACCTACTTGCCTCAGCATGGGTGCTTTTGCTCATGTCTACAGTTTGAATGCTTCATCCCCCCATGCTTTTTTTTCCAGAATTACAGGGATATTCTAGTGCCTCACAGTCCATCACCATGGCCTCACAAAAGAATTTCAGCCTCAGACTAAGGCATCTCCTCATTCTCTGTTGTGGTGTGTTTTGTTTTTCTTTTGTTATTCCCAATGGCTGTCCTACCCTCTCCCTCTGTCCCTTGTATTATTGGTTTGGTCTCAGTTAGAGCCTCCTACCCCGATTTCAGTTATGGCCTGACCCAGCCCATGTTCCACAATGTTCCCTGTCCATCTTCCCTTGGTTGTCTATCTTCCTTAAGCCTACCCCTTACTCCTCCCCATAAAGTGTCACTCCTCTTGGATCTCCTCCCCTCTATCTAGATTGTTCTGTTAAGTTCAGGATGTGATTGGTTTGTTTGAATTTTACCCTCCCCCGCTCTCCCTTAGTTTGCTTATCTGGTGTCAGTCTATTCTTAGTTCCACCCCTGTTACTTTGTTATTGGTTTGCTTACGTAAACCCTTCCCCAAATGTGGTTGTATAAAACCCTAGACACTGCCTTTGCAGGGGCTCTCGCTCTCTCTCCTCTCTTTTGCTTTAGCTCAGAGCTTCTGTTAGAGAGCCTTTTGCTTTAGTCTTTTTGTTTGGCCAAGTCCTCACCTCTGCTCTATGTTCAAGTTAAGTTTCGCCATAATAAAAGAATCTTGGACAAGCAAGTGAGGCTGCCCCGTTCCTTTTAACACACTGGAGGTGGTGACCGAGCCGAGATCTCAGGGCCCGGAGGGTTATGTCACACCCCCTGCCAGGCGCCCTAGCCGAACATCAGGAGGTTAGGACATGAGGCTAGGATGCGCACTGCGACAATTCTCCTCTTATTTGACACTTGATTTCTTCTTTACCAACCTTGGTGTCTTCATGTTGTCCTCTATATGTCTTCACTCTGGTTTTTTCTCTCACTTGAGAGAGGATTGAAGGTCTGCAAGTCTCATCTGTGCAGTAAAAAAGTTGATCTTACCCAAGCCTTGCATCAGGGACTGGCCTCTCGCTGTTGGGCATGTGATTCCTGCCAGGCAGTGACCTTGGAGGCTTCCAGGATTGATTTCGGCTGCATAATTTCCCGTGGCACCCGGATGGTTCTTTTAGCACATGATTCCGGTGGCCACGTTGAGGAGGCTATGCGGGAACCCAGCTGAGGCAGGAAACGGCCAGGCAGAATCTCAGCAGCCTGCACCATGGCCCAGCCCGGCTCAGAGCTGCTCCCGGGGCCTGGCGGACTCTGACTTGGCCCCGGCTGGTGGCGGGGCAGATCGGCCGGGGCCTCGCGGCCTCCCCTGCCCCACCCGGCCACCACGCCAGAAAGGGGATAGAACTGCTCTCTTCAAAGGCCGGAAAGCAAGAGAGCTTTTCCCGGGATGGTTAGTTTTAAAATGTGAATCTCACAGAGGCGGATCGAGCTTTCTTAGTGGTTTAACAATGTGCCAGTTCTCAGAACCAGCCAGCGATTGGTTTTGCCTGGCATGGAGGAAGCTGCTAGCAGCTTCTCTTAGAAAATCACTTCCGTAGCTGACTTTTTCTTCTTCACCAAATGTCAATTAATGCAAAACCAGCATACTAGCACAGAAATCAGTGATTCTGTGAGTCTAATACAGACTTCTGTGAAGAGTAACAGGCATAAACCCCAGATATTTTGAAGATCTATCTTGAAAGATATCTACACAAAGGCTAGAAGCTAACTTTTCTCCCTTTAAGGGGATTATTGTCATCATGTCAGGGCACTGTGAGACTCTCTTGCTCATTCTTTCCATGGCCTATGGTACGCTTTCTCTGCTAAATGTGAAGGGGGATTATATTGTGCAAAACATCCTGACAACTGGGAAACTTTAGTTAACAATGGGAATATTTCTCTAAGGCAAAAAATTACTTAGAGTAGAAAATGCTTGCTGCCTAAAAGTTGTTCAGCTATTAGGTTGCTACAGAAACATAACCCTCTCTTGCAGTGAACCAACTCCACCAAATGGATGCAGGGCTCACGTTACGATACCTGTGCCCTGTGTTCTGTAATGACAAGCTCTCAGTGGCTCTTCACTTCCCACTCAAAATACAGACCAATTATACTCTTTGGAGATAATGTCGCCATGAGTAACAGAACAATAAGGGACATTTGATCAGCACTCATATATCATCACAGAATATTCTGATAATAAGTCCTTGCAAGGGATCCACAAGATCATCAAAGTCAAACTCCTGGCCCTGCACTGGACAGCCCCAAGAATCACATCATGTGCCTGAGTGTTCTCCAAACACTTCTCAAACTCTGGCAGGCCTGGTGCTGTGATGTCATGTCAGGTCCTGAAGCACTAGTAAGTTTTAATGGCCCTGACAAGCATTCCGAGGTTCTCCATTCACATCCCTGCAGATTAGAAAATTCAGCACTGATGGCAGGTAGGTAATGATTTTGAATATGCACTACAATATCAAACACCTTCATGGACAGTCAGTTGTTGCAGAAACATTTGTGTTAAATTAGGCTAAATTTCATAGAGTATTTTCAGCTGGTTCTAGACCAACTGTTACACTGCCTCCTTTATGATGTTTTTTCCTCTACACAACTAAGATGATTTTTCTTGATCATTAAACAGCTTTTCTTGCAAGTATTTAATCCTGGGGAGTTAGACTGTAGGTCATGTGTTTAAGTGCACTAGATCCTGCTATCTCTGGTTTAAAAAGCATACTTAAATGAAATACAGTTCTATTAGCAGTCCTTCTGCTTGAAGCAATTTGTGTGAGTGGCTTTCAGAAAGGTTTGTCTGCGACCCTTCAGATCAATTAGAGTTTCAAAGTGATGAAGCATCGATGACTAAAGCTACGCCCTTGAATTTCCATTCATCCAGACAATTTTTTATATCTGGCAGTGTGATGGTTCCTTCTTGTGGCCACTTTTCACTGCTCTACCTATAACTACAAAATAACTGCACAAAAGTGAAGGTATAAATTCATCAAGTTAGGAAATATGTATTTGGGATCTTAGTCTCCATCTGGAAAATGGAAGTGTGCAAATATTCAGGATTACTGAAGTCAAACAGAAACTGAATAGAACTTGATTTACCAAGCCAAGTATTTGATGATTTTGGAAGCTAAGTAAAAGACATATTTTAATGTTGATAAAAATGTTATCACAGCTAGTCTCCTTTTTTTCAATTCAGGTTTCTGGAGAATATTCTCCTAGATATCTGTGTGAGACTGCTGACACAGTGTTATACAGCGGAGGTGATATGACACACTGACTACAAGTTTTCAGGTTCATTTTCATTGTGATGACAGGAGAGGGATGCCAGGCTGAGAAAGCAAAAAAAACCAACAAAACCCTAGTAGTGCAAAGAATTGGCCAGCTTGGAGACAGTTTGACATATTGTATTAATTCAACGTCAACTATTTTTTAAATTAATTTCCCTGTTGTGATTTTGGGTCTATAAGAAGAAGGTACGATTAATTACAGATTTTAGCACTGCCTGGTCCTCCTTACAAGTCACTGGCATTTAAGCACAAATCAAGTAATTTTTTTAGATAACAAAAACATCCTGACTGAAAACAGCAAGAATGCTTCAAAGTACACTTAGCTGGGCAAAGGAGCAGAATAGCTGCTATCCCTTTCTTTATGTTTCAGCTCCTTGACTTCTGCTTGCCTGCTATAGGCTACTGGCAACACATCACATATCTAAGGACAATTTTAATCCTTGATAGGATCCATATCTTTGATATAACTGCGTAGAGTACTTGTACAAAAGCTATCTTTAAAATTACTGACTTGGGAATTGCTGACTAGGGAATTGAGAGCTCAGCACAAGTGAAGCCCCATAGTATTTACCTTATTTCTCAGCTGGATTTTGCAGCCCACGCTGAGTTCTGCTTTGCCATAGCTCAGCTGTTTTCAGAGTTGAAGATGGCTCACTAAGGTGTCCCTGAGCCGCAGCCACAGCAAAGCAACATAAGGAAACATAATAGGTTCTTGGCCTAGAATTCTTTTATTCAATGGTGATTCTCGTGCAGTTTACATAGGGAAATGTCTCTTCTTGTCATTGAAAAGTTTTATTAAAACATTTGTTAATCTGCACAGACAGATCTAATTTCCCAAGGAAGGCGATTGGTTTTTTTCTTCCACAAATTGTTCTGGAGAAACAGTTTGAAAAGTCCTCTGTAATTCCTGATGATACTCAAGGAGACCTAAAAATAGTTTGATTAATACTGGCCATCACTCACTATTATTGAAAATTTAATATGTAAGCTTCTACCTGATCTCACTCATAGGGAGTTTCTGCAGTAGAAATGATAAAAGCAGACTCAAAGAGATAAAATCTCCCTACTGGGTAGGGACATGCACTTAACTACAAATAAAAAAAAATAGCATTTATTCTGTAATGTAGCTCAGATTTCTCCTAAATAAAATGGATGACACTATGAGATACAAGGATGGACTGTGGTACAGAATGTCTAAGATACTAAGGGTACAAGTCTGTAAGAGTCTTTAACATCAGAGCCCCAACAGCAGCCTTCTGGTGCACCTAAATCAGTATTCTGGACTCTGTATAAGTGACCAAAACCACACTAACTTAATGAACATCTTTTGAACGTCATTTGCACCTTTTCCAAGATAATTTGTTGCTATAGTTCACAAAATTTCATTACATCCCTAAAAGCAAAAGAACCATACTATTGCATGGCTTACGAACTAATAAAATTTCATTGCTATTTTTCAAGAATAAATATGTTCTGGGAATTCTTTTTAAATAGAAGAGCAATGTAAAAATTAAAATGCATAGCAGAAATGTCTAGTTTAAGGAATAAGGATACTGTCCTGGAATACCACAGTAAAATACTCACCAGGACAATATCCAACAGAAGAATCAGTCAGATTGATTAATGAATCAATTATTTTATATTCATTTTATGAGATGGATCTATGCAATTTTAAACCCAAATTTACATTTTATTTAATGGGGAAAAAATGGTGTCAAAGAGTGCAATATTTCAGAATATTCCTATCATGTCTTAACTATTAGTTTAAAGGTAGGAATGCTGAGACATGCTTATACACTCTTCCAAACTTGTCCTATTAATCTATCACAAAAACAAAGAACAGTTTAACTTGGACTGAGACACACAGACAGTCGTTTTTACTCTTAAATCTGTCCTAATTAGAAGCAACTGCTTTAACTATGAGCATGAACCAATAACTGTTCCTCTTCCTATATAAACCTCATTTCTGGCAAACAGACATAAACCTCACACAACATTGGATTTCTATAGAAGTAGAGGTATCCAACTTTATGACTACTTTTAAAAGCTTTCAATTCAGTTTTTCTCCCTGAAAACTAACAAGCCTTTACTATTTGTTGCAGGGATTTCTCATCCTCTGTGTTCCTTACCAGTTCAACAATAAAATTCAGGGGAACTACAGAGCAGTCTGTAGGTTATTTTTCTCCCCAGAGCCCTACATATCACATAATACAGAAATTTGAAACAGTATTCCCAAAGCCAGGATGTCTCAGTGACACAAAAATGGAGGGAAATTCAGGGAAAAAAGCATGCAAAATTAGATGTTTCTTTTTTAAAATTATCTATGATCATATGTAACTTTTTCAAGCAATAAATCTATACAACCTAAAGTAGCAGGGTGACTTCACATACAATTACATCTAGTGCTAAATACCTTTTAACTGAGAGTCACATGATTTATTTCATTTGGTCCATTTGTAGTATAAAAGCCAACATGATTCCAGATATGGCTTGCAAGCCAGGCCAGTTAAATAACTTCTGCATTTATAGCTTAAAATAAAACCACGTTTTTCTATACAGCCAAATGTTCTTCCCAATAAAATGTCAAGGGGAAAATATCATAGTGGTATATGGAAAACTAAGACAGAAAGAATTACAGTACATTTGTATTGTCAACTCATTGATCTTGTTAGAATTTCTAAATATCATGCATGCCATCGTGAATGCCCTACACCTTCCTTGGTTATACTCTAGGCCTCTGATGCACACTATTTTAAACTTTACACAAAACATACTTCCAGATTAAGACATAAAAATGTCCTTTATAGGATCTGTGTTTCACACTGATCTTAATGGACTTACTATGCCTAAGCAAAATGCTTGTGTTCAGCGGACAGCACAATTCCAAAGCCTGGTATTTTACCTAGTGAAAACTCCATCTTTTTTAAAGAATACCAATTACAATGGGAAGCTTTGTTGTTGAGCCCCATTACTAAGAAGGCAGGTAATTAACTCCCCCTACCAGTTTCTTGGGTATGCATATGGCAGTCTTTCCACTGCAATACATATGTTTATGGTAATTATTCAAGTAGAACTGTGAAAAACAAAGGTATTTCTTATTTTCTCCCTTTACTGAAAAACAACCCACAATATTGTCCTGCACAGACTAATTTTTTTTAGATTATCAGAGCCAAAATCATCAAAGTAAGAAACACAAGTAGTCATGCTGATGTTCAAGTCAGATTCTGGTCCATTCTGTGCAACTATGCTATAAAGATGCTATCCTATTTTGTGCCACCCTTTAGACTGCTGGTTATAATGCAGGTTCCACCAAGTCTTCTTTAGCCCAGTTCAATCGAGAGGCAGGAATTATGATCCACTCCACCTTACCTTGCAAACTCCAAAGCGGCACCTTGCTGTCTGGCCCTCATCTGCTATGCCTGATATAGCTCTGGCACTCTTTCCATATTAGTTCAGCTGTGAAATCAAGATGGTGCTTCCCCTTACACAGACCAGATCAGTAACACAATGATAATCATCTGTCATCCTTGTATACTACCCAAATCATGATTCCTAATCAAGATTGCACAGGTCAGAAAGTCAATTGTGTGTTTCAAATAGGTCTCTGCTGCTGAGAACTGTCATTTGTCAAAGCTGACTCTCAGTCCAATTACTTAGAGCAAAATGACTATATTCTGAAATTCCTGTACCAGGTGGTGACTAATGAAGAGTTCAAACAAGGGTAATGGAAGAGATCACATAATTTTGGAGAACATAAACAGAATTCTTACAAATAGTATCATGCTTACAGATAATATCTTTGAATAATTCTATTACTTTTTAAATATTTTAACTCATTGCTGTTCAAACCTATATATATCACAAACAGCAGTCTGTCAAACTGTCATTTAATATTTCTCTTAATTCTCATTCACCATTTAATTTTCAAAAATAGATCAGATACTCTTTCATATCACATGAAAATGCAGAGTACTTTAAATTTTGAAGTGGTTCCATAATGTTGTTGCTAAGCAGTACTTAGAAAAAAAAGAAACAGGTTGGTTAAAAGATTACTGCAAAAGGCTTGTCTACAAAAACCTCTGTTTCTAATTTGGCTTTTTGCAACCTTGTATTTATCTAGGAATGTATTTCAACATCTGCTTCGTTTTGACTTCTACAACATTTTGCTACTAATCTTCATTTTGATGTGAAGCTCTTATGGTGGCTAATGGAAGACTGTAATCATACTGCGATAAATAGAGTACTGCATGCTTAAAAAGATAAACCTATATATTCTATAGATTAACACTTACACCAATGACTGTGTAAAGGATTATTTGGTGATTTACCTGGTCTTGAGGAAGGAACTCTTGCTATCTCTAGGGAACAAGGCTTTTTGGTGACTGCTATGTCTATCGAATCACAAAGACTGCTGTCATTGTCTGAAGGAACTGCATCCAGAGGTACAGAGGGTATTGCTTCCAATGCATAACCTCTCTTCTTTGAATAAGATTCCTAAAATGCAAAAATTTAAGTAGGTAAGAGATATTTCTCAGATGACACAGTAAAAGAACCAGGCTCAATAACTCTGGCTAGCAGGGTTTAGAATTCAGCAAATTAATTGCTGCATTCTGCTGAAATCCAAACTGTAACAGACCAGAAGAATTACATGCATGCTAGAAGATAACATTTCTTATTTCTTTAAATTTTTGTATAATACAGTTCTTATTCAGTTTACAGAAGAACTTGATTCATCTAACTTTTTATTTAATGAAAACTGGATTACTGCTTTTGCCACACCTGCTTTTCTAGGTTGTAATTCAGGCGATGTCTCATTTTCTTTTTTAATTGAATCTCATGAGAGCAACAATTACGTTAACCACTACAATTACATTCTCTTCAGGGATGGCTTTACAAAATGTTTATATTACATATAGGAAAACTAAAAGTATGCCTTCTACATATGGACGGCAGGGTCTCAGGCTGTGAATGAAGATGAATTACTGCTCTACATTTCAGCAAAATAATGACAAAAGGTCCCATAACAGTAATACAAACAGCACATTCTACTGATTAGCAAATGTTGAGGGAGAGGAAAAACGGAATTAGAAGTTTTGCTGGTACAGTAATCCAATCAAGTAGACTGTTCCTAGTTTCAAACATGAATAAGAAGATAGCATCCAGTTTCAGCAGAGTTTCACTAGAGATTTACTTTTTTTAATCCCGGCAGAAAGCAATTGCATGGGCAAAGACATATTTCCACATCTTTCTTACACTGGACACATGGATGTCTCTGAAAGTCAAGCATCAGACATAAATCAACTATGATATAATAAAAGGCAATGGGCAAGAAAGCACCCCATCAGTTTAGATATTATCATAGTCCTACTCAGAAAATGACTGAAAAATTCAATATCTAAAAATAAATACGGAATAACAATTTCTTCACCAAGAACTTATATTACCTAAGGTAAGCTATGGCTGTAGGTAACAGTGCCTTTTCAGATAAATGATTTATACTGTTACCAAATAACTACATGACACTACTCTTCATGTTTTATGTTTTCTTTTTTCCTGGTCATTGTGCTCATTTGATCTTTATGAGAGTTAATAGTTTGGCAATAATTTAAGGCCTCTTGAAGGATAGGGTTAAGATGGCACCAAGAGCAGCTTCACTTCAAAATTCTTGATGACATTAGTAGGGACAGATTTAAATCCCAGGTTAAACTAACAAAGAACTTGAAAATGAACACTGGAAACAGTGATCAGAGAAAAAAATCATACAAATAAAATTAATAGAATGCTAAGATGCATTTTTAATTAAAAATAAATTAGTATGTACTAGTAAACACTACAAAATTGGTGGTCGCCATTCAAAAAACATATATAAAAGAGGAATACAATTGCATCTCTATCTGTTTCTCTCTTTCCAGTTTCTACCTAGTCAGATTATGAGCTCTCAGTATTAGTAATCTCACAGATATAGACTAATAATAACTAGTTTCAGGTAGTAGACATAATGATGATTACAAAATTTTGCAAGTAGGCTTCCTTCAGCTCCAAATGTAACTTTATTAACTTAAACCATTTCATTCCTTAAATGAAAATAGAAAATTATACAGAGGCATCGAAGCAGCTGAAGTGCAACTGCAGGACAAGAGAAGGAATCCTTCCAACCTTGAAAAAAACACAAATTTTTACCCTGTCCATTCAAGTCTGCTGTAAAAAGGCAGAAGCAAAAACTTATTTACCAAAGCAATGACTAAAGCAGGACACTTCAATTTAATCCTTGTACTCTTCTAGAAATGTGTATTTGAGTCAGAATGCCAAAACCCTAATTATAGTAAATCTGCCTAGAGAAGCCCATGAAGAAATACTGCAGCCTTAAATTTGTCACAAAACACCAAAGTGAAATTCTGTTCAGTGCCCAAATTCAGCTACCTTAAAAAAAAAAATTAAAATTGATACACAGAACATTAGAATAGACATTGGATCATACTTTGTGTCACCCAATATTCTGTCTGTAAAGGCAGCCAACAGTGCTGACCTAGAGAACAGTGAAACCAACATGAGATCAGGTCAAGCATGTAGTAACTGCTTCTGCAACACCTTGTGGGTCTCACACTTCATAGTCAAAAGGTGCTGACTTTGTTTTGCACGTCTACCAATCCAACTTTCTAGAATTACCCTCTCAAGTTGCCTTTAGAGCACATCCCCTTTGACAGTTTGCATGCCCTCCATTTTGTTTTTAGCTTTCTTGCCAAGTTTGACATTACCATTTTATACTTTAGATGGCAATGAAGAGTTGTTCTTTACTTATCCTCTCCTTGTGGTTTCACAGACATATGCACTTTCCATGTCCTCTCCTTTAGCAAATGAGAAATACTAACCTACTCATCCAGCTGTTCCAGGATTTTGACCATCCCTGTCACCCTTCATCCTCTCAGTCTTCAGTGACGTGACAGGGATCACATTTTCTCAGATTTCCACATTCAAGATGAGAGCTCACCAAGTAGTCATACTGACATAATGATGTTCCTTTTTTTTTGTATTCTACTCCTTTCCTAATTGCTCCTAACATTGTTTGATTTTCTGAATGTTATCCAACATTCTGTAATTAACATTGCATGAATATAAATGTCAGAGAAGAATAAATAAAAATAATAGGGGTACTCAGAAAATGGTTAGAATGCAAACTAGTGACAATTAAATTCTTCCTAAATATCTCTCTAATAAATAAAATATAATATTAGTATGTCCGGCAGAAGTTAAATGACTTAGAGCAAAAGAAGAATTGTTAATACTTTAGAAAGCCTGAGATTCTATCAACCCATTAAGTGAAGATGATTAAACCTTAATTAAAAAGTGCATACATAACAAAATGAAAAAAGAAAATTTCTCATTGTTGGAGAAAAGCATTGTAAAGTCTTCTGTTAAAATGTTCTCCATTTTGCTGATACTGAGCATTTCTAGCAATTTCTAAGATTTAAACTAATTCACCAACTTCAACTCTGGTGTTACCAGATGTCGTAAGATTGTCTGTAAGTATCAGGTGTGAAGCAACGTGATTCTGTTTTTTTCAAAGATTGAAAGCTCTTGACAGCTGCAACAACAAGTAACTACAGTAATTCTACATGTCCAAGTTATTATCAACTGCATAATGAAAACTCCTAAAAATAATTTTTCTTTATCTTTAGTCCTGAAGTCAAAATGAGTCTAATTTTTGTTTTAAAAATAGAGATTATTCAATCTCAAATTTGTATTAACCGCTCCAAATTGCTGAACATGAGACATATAACTGACCACCACCATCAAGACAGAATTTATCCTTATTTGAAATTATAACTTCATAAAAATAATGTATTGGGCTGCTAGTACATTAAGTACTAAGTGGAAATTAAAATTAAAATAAGTAATATTTTAAAATAAGTAAATAAGTTAAGTAATAAGTAATAAAAAATTAAAATTAGTAATAAGTGGAAAGAATAAAAAATACATACATAATAGAAGTAAAAGAAAGAAAAAACAACATTGAGAGTGAGTGAGTCACTCTAGTGGGAAATCACTAGAGAACAGCCACCCATACTGATAAATGTAAATTTATCAGATTAGATTAGATGTATTAGATTTTTTGTCTTGTAGAAACAGTAATGTGACACTGAAGTTGCAGAGCATGTGCCAGGGACACACTGTGGCCCTTATTCATAGTCCTGCAGTCAGCTAGGTCTCCTCTGAACATATGTTTGAAGGTATAATATCTATGATACATTATCTGAAACCTGCACAGGGGTAAGAGATTGTTAATCAGTGGGAATGAAATTGTTCCTAAAATATCTCATTTTGGCCATTGCAAAGGGTTATACACAATGGTGAAACAATGTGCCATAACATGACTAAATCTTCAAGAACTACATGATGTTGAATTAGACCTTTTTTCCACATTTCTGCCAGATTTCTAGCTTCTCTTGCTTCTGCCTTCTATATAGTCTTGCCTTCCTTTTAAGAATCAAATTGAATGATGTATGGGTAAGGGTTGAGATATAAGCAGTATATGC
>WAAE01010807.1:0-47165 GCA_013400495.1 Nicator chloris
AGGGCTTTAAAGAACTGAGTACTGATAGCAGATACTCTCACAACATTAGAAAAAAAAGTGAACCAAAGAATAAAAACACAGTCTAAGTTTAGGTACAAAAGAATGAAAAGAGAGTATAACATTAGGTACATACCACTCATCTTTTCTGCACTGTTTAATCCAGGAAGTGTTAAATTATGCATATAAGGAAATTATTTGTTCATGGAGGAGCTGCTGAATACATCAAAACCTTGGATAAATACATCTGGTTTATGTTGATCATGTATTGCACTTAACATAATCATGATGAAGATTTATTTTACTCAGATGTCAAGTGAGGAATCCATTGTCTCTGTGCACTTGTGGGCAATTAACAGGTAGTGAAGGTAACTAAAATACTCACAGACTGTCACAGACTGTGCATTTCAACTTCACTGTGGTTCCCCTACCTCCAGAATTAATCTGTCCCCTTTGGCCAGCCTTGGCTGATGATGTAAGAAAACCAAAGGCTACAAATACATTGAAGGACTAATTTCCCTTTCATATTGATCAAACTGCAATCTGGTATCACCTGACTGATCATCAAAGCAGGTACACAATCAAAGAAATCATATGAGAGGTAAGTGGGGGAAACTAATAGAAATCACAGCTAAAAAGAAGGCAAAACAATGCAGCAGAGGGCTTTGAAAAATGGTAGAGAGGGAGCATATTGAGGGCTACTGTGCATGGGTCACCAGCAGGAAAATTACACACAATTCCAAAACTCTTGGAAATTAACCTGTATTTGAAGCAGTGCAGTGCCCAAATGATGAAGTACTGGCTGAGAAAAACTGTGGAAATGTAACAGAGTAAAAAGAAGAGACAATAAGGAAAGAATATTTCATACTTGTAATTAAAGTGAAGGTTTAATCAATTTTTAAAATTGATTCACATACCTTCACTGTTTCATTGGTGCTTACTATTTGATATTAAACACAGCTCTAAGCAAGAGAGACTAAGAATCCACTAATCTCAAGATACCTAGTAGTTTTATGGCACTCTCCTGAGTTACAGAACATCAAACACAACAATAGGATTTGAGGATGCAGCCTTCACCTTAGTTCTAAATTATCAATTGTAAGAGATACATCCTATGCTCTCATGATGACTGTCTCCCACAGTTTCTTGAAAAGATGTTTTCCAAAATTTTTCTTCTGGCTAAAATCAGTTTAGCAGCTTTAATTTGAATCCATGCATTTTCATTTGAATCTGTACACTGCTGTGTGATAAAAACTGGAATTTTTAGAAAGTACATTTTCCACAAGTAATTAAAGATAGTGTTACATAATTTCTTTAAAATAAACAGGATACAGAAATTAGTTTGGCATATCCCTCTAATGTAAACTGCTGTTAATTACTAGGAAATGAGTTAAAATGGACTAACGAAATACTGATCACAAAGATCAAAATTAAACTGAAATAAAGTTTGTTATTATAAACTATACAGCCAATTACGCAAAACCGAAAAAAGTCAACAGTTTTAAAAGAGAGGGATGAGAGCATAAGCAAGACTTCTGAAACCATTCTTTGAAAGGCTGCAAACCTTTATATTTCCACCAGCAGTTAGAAAGAGCTTTTCAGAATGTCAGGTTATTTCATATTTTCTAGTATGGGGTTTATTGCACCTTTCTGTACCATTCACTATTGTTGCTAGCTGGACAAGTTAGTAGAGTATCTAAATTCACTTCACTTGAGATTATAAAATTATTTATTTGGTTGTTGTTTCCTTGTTGAACTTAATATACCAATAACAGTCAAATGCAATTTGACACAGTTACAGTGTACCTCTGCAGAGCTGTGTACAAAATTTAGTTTGACATATTTCAGAAAGATTTGTAAGAACATCACTTACACAAAGCAAGAAAAAAAATGACAACTTCACCTTTCTAGACACATTCTGATGATTATCATTAATTTTGTACTGACCTCAGTTCTTTATGAGCCCAACAGAAAGGGTAAGTGATGTTAAGCACTTTTTGGGAGAATGAAAGAGAGAAGAAAGATAACATACTGCTGCAAGTCTTCTGGTCAGCATTGAGAATGTATCCTTGTTTACACCTGCACAGGTAGGAGCCAGGGGTGTTTATGCAGAAGTGATCACAGTGATGCTCAACCACACTGCACATATGAGGCACTGAAAGGAAAAAGGAGAACATTATTAGCTGCTGGTCTCAATTACTTGTGGTCACAACTGAAAAAAGACTAGTGTAGAAAATTTTAGTGAAGTAACTTAGAAATTTCAAATTAAGTGTTGCTAGTAAAGACAAAAATGAGAGCTTAATAAAATAAAAATACATAAGGGAGTGTCTGAAAAGAAATAATTATTTGGTGGCCCTATGAAGACAGTGAAACAAACCTATTAAAATCAACTTCAGAAAATAAGTGAAATTTAAAGTGTAAGCTGATTTAGAGGACATTCAATTTCTTGCATGAAGAAAATCACCACAGTGCACCCAGTAATAGAGAAGAATGACTAAAAAAACAACTTAATGGAGAGACTATTTGCTCTAGTTATTAATGTTGAGGAACGTGCAAATAATACATGATGACAGTGAGGATATGTATCTCCAAGATTCATTAAGCAGGAGCTGAGCTGAGCTATCCTCCAGACTGTAAGTCTTTCTGAGTCTATTTTTGTTCTGTTTGTATTTTATGTCTCTAATAGCAAGTATTAGAATGCAGCAGAAAGACAATAAAAAAGAATGGAGTCCCATTCAGTCAAATTCATTGTTGAACTATTTTTCTCCAGAGCAGTATTTGGGGATTAAGAAATCTTGATGTTTTCTTTCCAGCGTAATATTGCTTGTATGTAATCTCTATAATATACAGGTGAATTACTTCTCAGAGAACATTGTGTGGAAAATTATCTATTTTGCTCAACAGCAATTAGGGATTGATGTGTTCCTTAACATGGTAGGTCGACAAAGCTTAAAATTTATGGAACAGATATTAACAGTAATATTCTAGAAGCCACAACAGGAGCCTGCTAAATAATTTAAGTGGTAGGTGTGGTACTTGTGGTAAAAGCCCACATGTGATTTTAAGATATATATTATGTATCTGCTCTTTGGAATGTTTACAAGAGTTAGGTATTTATTGCTAACACACAAACCACCACAATTCCCTAATCTCTTAATCAGCTTCTCGCATCTCGCAAATTTCTCCCATAATAAAACTTCTCAAGTGTTTTCATTTATGTGAACACAGACCTACTTTGATTTCTTGTCATCTTTCTGTCATTCTGAAGATGAAAGCATTCAATGACAGGAGTCCCAATAACTCCAGTTCCTTCTGAGAGTACATACATATTGTCTGTTACCAATCTTCCCATCTACCACACAAGTATAGTGTACATATTCTGAAGTGTTTCTGTTGCACCCATTTCAAAGCAGTGGTACGTTGGTCATTGGTCTGATTTCTGTGGTGGAGTCTGCTCTCTGAATGATTTCTGCAACCTCATCTGTTGCAGGAGGTGTTTGGTGATCACAGGAAGGGACTGAAGTAATAGAAAGGGTGATCTCATAGTTAAGGAATCTGAACATGAGCCTTGTTTTGAATTAGATTTTACTTCTATATCATAGGGTCCTTATTTGATTTTGGGCAAGACAACAGTATCAGTATCTTCAAGGAAACATCAGCTTTCACACTGTAACTGTTCAGATAAAGACACCTGAACCTGGATTTGTAAGAATGCAAGTGATGGCTGTACAGCTGTGAATAACATTTTGTATTCGTCCAAAAATGTTAAATGCCTGAAAATCACACCAGGGATTGCACTGAGTCAAATATTTAAAGTTAGTGGGTGGTTTTGACAAAACCCTGTTTCTGTGCCTCCATTCCTCCAATGTAAAATGGGGATGACACCACTATCTACTTTACAGGAATAAAATAAAGACTTTATTTGCCCCTGACTGCTCCCAAGTTCTGTCGTTCTCACACTCCATCTAATATCAATCTCCTTTCCTGGATTCTGTTCCCATTTCCATTGACATTTTTCTGAGTTTTCAACTCTTGTCTTATTCTTCATGCCTCTGATCCCTCAGGATACCCTTTGCTTCTGTTCTACCTTTCTGACTAGTAATAAAAAGGAGTCCTGGCTTCAACTGGTGTTTCTGACATCCCCAAACTTTTAGCAGGCAGGGGCAGCAGATGTAGGGAACATCTGCCTTAAGGGAATGGAACACAACCAGTTTTCAGGGATTCTTCTGAGAATATAGGTCCTGGATACCTAGTAGTCTCCCCCATCCAACAGTAAGTAGTGGTTAATTTGGCTTACTTTTTGTTTTCCCCACAGAGCTTCACCATTGGGCCATGGTTTTCTCTTGTCGTCACAGGAACCATGAAGACATATTCCCACAGACATTGGGGTGATTCAGACACAAGGACAGCCCAGGGGCCAAGGTCTTTTCCCACAGCAGGAAGCCCAGCAGACACCATTCCAGAAGACCTGACCAGAGGGGGTGCCTTCAATTGCTTTAGCAAAGAAACAAGGCATCCAGATGTTCCACTCAGCTACGATACTGCTTCTGGGTCCACACCTGGGAGGACTTCAACTAACCACATTTCCTGGAGAAATGTAGGGGCTTTAGGAAGCAGAGGCTGTGATTGAAATCCAGCAAGCTGAATGGTGCTTCACAATCAAGAGCAAACAAAATGTTATGGATCCTATCTGCAATTTAGTACCTTATGTTGAAATCCATATGAATCTTACAGCTTAAACTCTCTGTTGAATCCGAGTCCGAGTTTTTAAACATGTCTTAGGATCTCACTTTGAATCCTCAGCACAGCAAATCCTGTGGAGGCATTTCCTGGGAGCAGGAGGCAACCGCTATCCTTGTCACCTCCATAGTCCTCCAGCAGCAGTGGGGGGTGGCTTTACTGAGGAACACATGTGTTTGATTAAAAGTGAGCTAAAACACTCTAATAAATATATTGGACACTGCCCAGTCAGAAAAAAACCAAACCAAAACAAAACAAAAAAAACCCAACCAAGTAAATGGTATTTGTACTGGATTTGTTTCTAAAACACAATCTAAAACATCAGCATTTGCTGTGCATTCCATTTAAATTCTGAAACCATGATTAGTTTACTCTTTCTTGGTTTTGAAATATATCCTACTATGCCAGCTAGTAATACAGCAAGGAAGAAATGGGAAAAAATCTATTATCTGATGAATGTCTGTGTTGGTGTTTTGTTTTTGTTGAGGCAGTTCAGCTGCTCTTTGAAACAATTTTGGAAAAGAACAAGTAAGGAAAATTCTCCAGACTATCCTTACAATAAGCTGCAGTTCTTTTCTGGCAAAAGTATCCCTAGACATGCATGACCATTTAATCTCACTATGCATTCTTTTTCTGGATTCTAATGAAAATACATCAGCTTAATGCCAAATTTGTATGAAATACTTTCATATTTATCTCAGGAATAAATAAAAAAGTCTACTAAGTACACAGATTAAAATATAATGAATTACAAATGCCATGATATTTGCAAAAGGCAATTCCTTACAAGGGAATTACAGATGGAAATGATATCTCTGTTGTAAGTTAATACCTATTAAAATATTTACTTTATTGTATGAATGAATAATATCACTGTAACAGCTTTCCCTAACTTTCTGTATTTAAAATAGATGGAATACAAAAACTGTATTTTTGTATTCCAAAATGTCTGTGTTTCACTTCCAGTCACAAGGCATTTACAGAAATGATTATTGCATAGAATTAGTATGTAAGCTTTAGAAGAGGAATCCATGGACCCTCAAGACTATTTAAATAATTGAAAGACTGTTGAGCAGTTTAAAGCTTCACTACTAAAGGAGACCACACTTAAAATGAAGAGATGAAAAAACTTATCTAATATTCAAATACCAGAGATCATAATGTATTGCTATTATGCAATAAATAGGAAAATCATAATATATGTGTTTGCCTAGCTGCTTATGACCACGAGCAATTAAATCACATTTTATGGCACTGAACAGTAGCATGAGTTTTCCCCACGTGTGACTGATGTTCTGGATGTTGTTTGGCTAATCTCCCTTCAATACATATGTACTAACAGAAAAGGTTTAATGTTAAAAAAAAGAAAGTTTAATTATAATGCATATTTTTTCTGTTTCACTTTCATCTATGTATTCAAATCTATAGATAAAAATCTTACCGCAAAGTTTAGTCTGGAAGGCAGAGGTCAGTGTTTCAATCTGACTGAAATTAGCAACCAGAAATACATGTTCTTCATGTGGTTCACTCCCAATGGACTTCAGAGTGTTCATATCCACTCTTCCCACTCCAATAGCAAAAATTAGGATTCCCGAGTTACGTGCTTTAGCAGCAATCTCTGCCACAGGATCCTGAGGTCTCCCATCTGTCACTATCATGATAATTCGGGGCACATTCTGCCTGAGAGGTCGAGCCCCCTCTGTCTCTGAAAAGGCGATGTTTACTGCATACTGCAGAGCCAGTCCAGTCATGGTGCCGGTGGCCAGGTGCATCATCCTCTTCACTGCTCTTTCGATATCCTGCTTCCGCCTGAAGGTCTTCAATGAAAACTCCTGTTTGACCGTGCTGCCGTACTGGATCAGACCCACGCGCGTGGCATCAGGGCTGATGTCCAGAAACTGCAAGATGGTCAAAATGAACTCCTTCACTTTTTCAAAGTCGTAATGGCGCACACTGCGAGAGCTGTCAATGATGAAAACAAGGTCCAGACGTTTGTTGTTGCAAGTGTTTTCTAAAAGGAAAATGCAAACAAAAATACTTTACAATTTCAAAAGGCAAATAGGTTCAGGTTTACTGTCTAAACAAACACTCTGACAAGTGCTGTGAAAATTCAGGAAAAATAGGAGATACCACAATTAAGACTCCTTGGGCAATATAAATTTGTTCTCTAGTAAGTAACAAAAATTGCCTGATACTTGATTATTATATGTATTTTTGTGTCTGTGTGTGTGTGTGGTTGCTAGGTAAGTGCCCAGAATGGTTAATGGCAGTAGAATGGTGAGATAGAATCACACAATCAGAGAGTAGCTTGGGTTGGAAAGGCCATTAAAGATCATGAAGTTCAACCCCGCAGCTGTGAGCAGAGACACCTTCTCTAGACCAGGTTGCTCAAAGCCCCATCCAACCCGGCCTTAAACACTGCCAGGGATGGGACATCCACAACTTCTCTGGGCAACCTGTTCAAGTAAAGAAAGAATGCCTTCCCTATATCTAATCTAAACCTGGCCTCTTTTAGTTAATTATTAGTTCATTATTTCTTGTCCTACCACTACATGCCCTTGTCAAATATCACTCTTCAGGTACTTGTGCATTACTTTATTGTGTCATTGTTGAGATTTTGACTTCATTCCCAATGCAGGGTGGAAATCCTCTCTGAATAACAGTTAACTATTTTAGTGGGCTGCACTGTGGTGCTTTGTGTGGCAGGGCCTGAGAATTTAGAAATCTAATACTGTGACAAGCCAGGGGGATATTAAGTGTTTCATTAGAAACAGGGAAAACAGAACACAAAGAAATACAGGTCAAAAGCATCTGTTAATTGCACTGTCTGATAAGAGATGTGAAGGGACTGATTCTTCAAGGAAGTTGGCAGTAAGCAGCACTTTGCATGTACAAAGTACTATTCTCAGTGATGTCAACTGCAGCTGTGAGTGCTCAGCAGTTCTACAAATCAAATGTAATGATTTCAAACATGTAATTAACACTCATCTGGGGAAAGTTTCATGTATTGGAGTAGCTCAGCATCACAGAGAAATTCTGTGGTTGCATCAGAGAGAAAAGCCTGTTGTCTACAGTGGCACTCCACTCAGCCAAAAAAACACTCATACTGAACACTCCCTGAAGTCTATGTCAGCCATCAGAATTTTTTTTTCCAAGCGTCACTGAAGCAGAAATATTATAGACAGAGTATGTCTATGTCTGACAATGGCACAGGTAGGTAGGCCAAGCTATCATGAATAGCAGCAGAAATGAAGCCTGGCTGCCTTCTAGGCATCCTACAAGCTTTCTGGGTCCCTGGGTACATCCTCAGGCTTCTGCTCAGCATCTTTTTCTGAAAGAATATGAGAAATATAAGACACATGCATGAGTTGCATGATGAGAATGGATAGGGACTGACCATTCACAGGAAGCCAGCACATGGCAGGCTTGAGGCAAGCCTGCGAGGAGAGCTATCCGACAAGCCACGGAAGAAGACAGCATATGGAAAAAGATTAAAAGGACTTTGATGGGATGCTGATGAAAAGAAATCAATGGAGGTTTAATGTGTATACTAAAGACTCCTCAAAATTAGGAAATCCCTGAGCCATAAAAACATTGCAGTTCAGGGAATTACTAAAGGTGGCATTTTCTTGTCCTTAACTATTCCACATGCATCTAATTTTGACCTCTGTCAGAGACAGAACATAGGGTTAGATGGACCTATGGCTTCAATCATTGTGTCTGCTCATCTTCTTCAATTCCTGTGGCTATGAACAAACCTGTGAGGTTGTTAGTTGTGTTTGTATGCCTGGCTTGAAAGATTAAAGATGGCAAGAATGCTCATCAGACTGCAGTGGCATTTTACTAAGATGAGACACCCCAAATTGGTAGTTTCCCTTATTGCCAAACCCAATTCAATTCCCAGTGCACTGTGATCCATCTTGTGCAGTGAATGAGGCAAAAGTTTGGTGGAAAAGTAGTGTTTGACTGTACAATCAAAGGTCATGTCATACTGCCCTGGTACAAGTGGGCCAATCAAGGACTCAATTGGAAAAAGTCTGTCTGCAGACTGCCCTTTAAACAAGTTCTGCTGATGAGCAATCATCATGCACTTCTGCCAAGGCAGGGGGTGAGAACGATGCCTGTTTTCACTCGTTAACTCAGAAGCCTCTTTCATAGATTACCAAGAACATTTTTTGGCATAGAATAAAAATGCTCTTTAATGACAATAAAAATGACTGCCTGGATTTATTCATGTGCAGCCTACAGTATGGCTTTATTCATAAGCGTAGGAATATGCTTGGGTTGCTTATTCTTTCAAAATCAGAGCAGGCTGAATATAAGCCAAGCTGAGCAGAAACAAAATTCCAGTTCTAATGGGATACAGATATTCTGACGTAACTGTTTTCCACCTTATTATCTTAATTATAATTATCCTGATATATAAAAAAAAAATTACAAATTATCTTTACTTACATAACATCAATAATTCCAGAAATACAAAGATAATGCTAAGTTATGATTTGTGGGAGCAGAGCAATTGGAAAGGAGGATAATGACAGAAGAAAAGGCTAAGAATATGTGTGTGCATATGAGGGTAAGAGGGAAGGGAGAAGGGTAAAATAGCTATTTTATTTCCCTTAAAACACTTCAGCATGGATTCACTAAAGGTAAATCATGCTTGACCAGTGTGATTGCCTTCTATGACAAAACAACCGCCTGGATGGATGACGGGACAGCAGGGAATATTGTTTCACCTTGACTTCAGCAAGGCTTTTCAAAGCTGCCTCTCACAACATCCTCACAGGCAAACTCAGGAAGTGTGGAGTGGGTGAGTGGACAGAGAGGTGGATTGAATGGCTGAACAGCAGATCCTAGAGTCCTAATTAGTGGCACAGTTGGAGGCCTGTCACTAGTGGCGTTTACCAAGGTTCAATACTGGGCCCAGTATTGTTTAACTTTTCACCAACAACTTGGGTGAAGGGGCAGAGGCCTCCTCAGCAGGTTCCCTGACAACACAAACTGGGAGGAGTGGACGATACCCCAGAGGGCTGTGCAGCCCTTCAGAAGGACCCTGAGAGGCTGGAAGATGGGCAAAGAAGAACCAAAGGTGAATGCAGGGTCCTGCACCTAGGGAGGAATAACCCCAGGCACCAGTACAGTATCCTGCTGGAAGCAGCTCTGCAGAGAAGGACCTGAGGGTCCTGGAGGACAACAAAATGTCCATGAGCTGGCACTGTTCTTGTGGCCAAGAAGGCCAAAGGTATCCTGGGATGCATTAGGAAGACCACTGCCAGCAGGTCCAGGGAGGTTAATTGTCCTGCCCCTCTTCTCAGCCCTAGTGAGGCCACATCTGGAGTGCTCTGTCCGGTTCTGGGCTGCACAGTACAAGAGAGACATGGAGCTGCTGGAGTGGGTCCAGAGGAGGGCTACAAAGATCATGAAGGGACTGCAGCATCTCTCATGAGGAAAGGCTGAGGGAGCTGGGTCTTTTTAGCCTTAAGAAGAGGCACCTGAGAAGGGACGTCATCAATGTCTATCAGTCTCTGAAGGGAGGGTGTCCAGAGGATGGAGCCAGGCTCTTGTCCATGGTGTCAAGCACTAGGACAAGAGGCAGTGGGCAGAGAATGATGCACAGGAAGTTCCACCTGAACATGAGGAAAAACTTCTTTACTGTGCAGGTTCACTGGAACAAGCTGCCCAGAGGGGCTGTGGTGTCTCCCTCACTGGAGATGTTCAAGAACCATGTGGCCACAATCCTGTGCCCTGTGCCCTGGAATGGCCCTGCTTGAGCAGGGAGGTTGGACCAGATGACCCACTGTGCTCCCTTCCAACCTTGTCCATTCTGTGATTCTGTGAAAACAAGTCAAAACAGCCATGGTGTTGAATCCTTTTAATTGGAATATAAAGATTTGGATCCCAGTCTGAAGAGAGTCATTTGTCTATTCTGAAGTCTGGAATGAATCTTGGTGGGAAAAGGCTTGGAGAGAGTTGGTGGATAGTAGTACCAAAACCACATTCAACACACTGTGCTGAATTACTTTAGAAAAATCTATTCATCTGAATGAAAAACAGTGTACTTCAAAACTACTCTGACCAGAAAAGTTCTATCTATAGAAATACCAAATATTTCCAAATTAAGATGTATTTAAAATCTTTGTCTTCCAATTTTGTATGAATTTTTTTAAACTCTGCAATTAATTAAGTTCATTTAACTTGGGCTCAGTGAAAAGTAAAACGTAACTCTTCTACAGATAAAAAAATCCAGCTCGGTGGTATTTTGAGGAGTGACAATCAGTAGTAATGACTAACAGATCTAAACACTCATCCCCTCAGATAAATTTTCAGTGATAGCTTTTTAGCAGTTACATGCTGCTCCATTTGTCCTATAAACGATAATCTCTTTCTCTGACAAGATATCATTTTGAACAGTGAACTTTCTCACAACTTCTAAGTCAGCACAGGTCTTGTATTGCCAACACAAAAGTTAAAAAAAACCCCTCAGTGTGGGTTGCATTATCCAAAGGGGAAGCCAGGAGAGGTAAGACAAAGACAGAAGGAAAGATCAAGTCAGTAGTAAATATGTTCTCCTTCTCTACTCAATATCCACTTTGTAAATGACAATTACAGTGACGCCACCTTTGGAAAACTAACAATGCAAGGAAATGTCAGTTCTACTGGGAAGAATCCAGCTGGGATCCAATTACTGAGAGATACATAAAACAAAACAAAATAATATTCAGCATCTTAATTTCCTCTAAAGGTGAAAATTCTGTTAAATCATTTTATCTGATGACTGCAGGCTTCCTTCTATTCCTTTCTCAGAGCAAATTATGCTCAGCCTGTTTTGGCTTTCACAAAGCTCACACTGCTTTGATTTTGCTCACCCGCTCAGAGTCTGTCTGAGAGTGTGTTTCTATCCTCTCATCTTATTTTTCACCAATGCTTCATTCATTTCACTAATGCTTCATTCGTTTCACTGGCCTGATTTTTCTTAAAAGTAGCACTAAGGAGCTTTCTTGGGCATTTGAATTGACTCTTCTGGGCTGTTAAATCATTAGAACAGTTCCCGACACTGTTGTCTGAGCACAATTCACATTTTCTCAGGCAGTCCTCAGGCACGATATGGGAAGTAGCATGAGCCAGGGATCCATCCTTTGCGGATGGAACTGGTCTGTGAGCTCAGGGTATTCCCCAGCACAGAAGCAGACCACGCTGTACTACTGGTCTCGGTGCCAGAGAGCCATCTCAGGTACCTGCTAAACTCAGAGGCCAGCTGGCTCCACCCACAGCGTTAAACTCACCGTCCTGCTCAGAGTGGGCGCATGCACGAGGCCTTCTGGGAACAATCCCTGTAGGGATTATTCTCTGTACCTTCTGAACCACACACGGTGATTGCTGGGCACTGTGGGCCAGAGACAGCTCCAGCCATTTAACAGCAACTATAATGGTGGAGTTCCAATGCCCGCAAATGTGCCCAGCACTGTTTTGTTTCCTCAAACATTTCCATCTGGGGATATTTAAACTGAACACATTCAAAGGACACAAGTTTTAGATGGTGATTTTTTCAAAAGTTTTTGCAAGTTGGCTGTCTTGGAAAAACTGCTTGTTTAAAAATGAGTTACTTATTTTCTAGTTTTGTCCTACATCTTTATGACTCCTTAATACTTGTTCCTTTTTCTTAATCTAGATATTACTTATTTGGTTATGTAGGTCTTTATCCTAATAGATGAGAATGAATAAATGTTGAAGAAAGCGATGGATTTTTTTATGGCTTTTTTTTGCAAAGCAAAAGGAGGTTAGCTCATTTTGGTAAACACTACAACAAAGTTTACACATTGAAAAAGCGATTTGTAACAACTAAATATTAGCTCCATGATGTTTGTTATACAGTATGGCAATTCAAGCAAAAAGAGTTAAATAAAAATGAGATAATAGAATAATTATTGCCTGAGCAGGTTTTAATGGTAATTTTAATATTTTGTGTTTCTTAGCTCACTCCCCAGTAATGCATATACAAAAATTACATGTCCTGTGACACTGCCAGCAGTAACACCAGGTTTATTTTTAGATTTTATCTTCGAGTAACAGAACAAGTTTTCACTCAAAATTAAATAACATGGGTAGAAAACTATTGTCCCTGTTAGCATATTTTACAACTTCTTCCTAAATGTTTCTCCTTTCTAAATTTTATTTTTCCATTTTCCCTCAAGCCCTCAATATTACTTGCCTGTCTTCTTTTTACAGCTTCTTTCCTTATAAATCTCTGCATAACTCCTACGAAACTTATTAAAAGATGTATGAACTTGCTGGGTGTCAAATATTTTTTTATTGAAGTCCAGAGTTCTGGTTTTCCCTAGCTAAATATCCAGCCAGAAAGACTGTCTTTGCCAATTTTCTCAGATAATTCCAAAGATTTCCTGGGTCATCGAGAAGGTTTAATCTTCTTGTCATAAAATTATACAGGTAAAGAATAGCCAGATTTCCAATCCATTCATAAACATACCAAGTGCAAAATGCTTTGGGAAACACATTTTGTGATTGTGATAGTTGCAAAGAATAAATGAAGAAGAACAGTTATTCCAAGCACTTCTTGTCTCCAGCGAGACATTTTGAGCAAGTTAGCTTCCACTCCTTTTGGGTTTTTTCATTTCAATTCAAAGATGGACAAAGTATGGTACATTTCAGATATAATCATCCCTAGTTCCTGAAGTAAACATTAGAAACTGCTCAATACCCCTTTCCTAGCACACATACATGCTGCACTTGGTTCTGCAGATGACGCCACCTCTTCCCAGCTCTGGGACAGGCCGTGGATCCAAGACCTGCCCCTGTACTCTCTGGCCCCATCCTTGCTCTGAATCTTTCCCCAAACACACAGGCCTATGGCCCTAACCCAAACATTTATTATGAGTTTGGCAGCTCACCCATTTTTCCTTACAAATTTCTTCATCTGGGAACAATCTCTAAATGGAACACAGCCTCCAGACATTTCTTTATTGCCTCTGACAAAATCTTTTCTGAACTTCCAAAATTTCTGGGAGAACTGTATAGCAGCTGGCTCTTGTCCAGAGATTTCCGTTTCCTTCTACATGCAAATGCTTCATTATTAGTTACTGCAGGGGGAGTATATTACTTTGTTCTCATTTCACCTCACTATTTCTATTCCTTCCCTGTCATGCTTTTCAAAATAACACGGTCATTACTAACACTAAGTCTCTCTCTAAATCCAGAGTCCAGAACTGACTCCTAGTATTTCTTCATTTCTTTACCAATACTGGTGCTACTCTGGTATGAAGCCAAAGTATGGTGTAGGGATAGTCTCAAGTTTCTTAGTTCTTTCTGCATATTTCAGCTGTTCTGAGACAGAAACTGCTGGATTTCCTGACAGGAGTCAAACCTGCTTTCATGGTCAGGAGGACCAGGAGCAGGTTGTTTTCCTGGCAGGCAGCGGAACACCTGGACAGAGGGATAAAGTACCCTGACATCCCCATGCACATGGCAATGTGAAAATCTACCCACCACTTCCTGACAGAAACAAATGTTATGTGCTCTCAGCTAAGGATAGCTTACACCCATGAGAGATGAGGAATTCATTTTCTGAGCCACGATGGAGAAACTCGTGGTACACACAGTAATGCTACTCTGCATCCTGTTCCCACAGGCAGCCTGGAAGAACTTGTCCAGGCTGTGACTGTCTTTTCTGCACTCACCTGTAAAACATCAAAGCACAACCAACATGAAAAAGGTGATTGTATGGGAAAAAGTGAACTTTGTATCTTTCTCCTTGAAGATCTGAGACTCCTGTCTTGCCTGAGCTACCTAAGGTGCTGTTGGAAGGACACAGAAATTATCAGAGAAAGAATGGATACAGAAAGTAAACTATTGTTAGTAGCAGCATAGAAAATCTAGAGAAAAAAAAAAAGTGACCTGAGTTTGTGGTGTCCTGCTTTCAGGATATTAGCATAACATTTTAAAAACTCCTATCCATACTTTTTTTTTAAGTTGCCCATGTCTTTGTTTACGGGGAAAGCTGTTAGCAACCTCAACATTACTCATTGACCAGCTGACCTGAAACCACATATTTCTATCTATTGGTAACGGTCTAAGTATTAGATTCTTTTCCAGAACAAATTCAGAAATAGCATGAGGGGATAGTGCTGTATCCCATTCCCCCTGTCTCCCAAAACGTGTGGGACATCATGTCCACTGGTGAACCAGCAGTTCTTCCACTTCAGCAGTACTTAAACAAGATGGTGTCTTCAGGGTTCCAAAGCAATTTAAGGTATATTGCCTTCATCCACAATAGTGTCTGATTACCCACTCGTGCCTATAAAATGAGATGTTCTTTAAGTCATGCAAATACTGTTTCCATGATTTTCAAATTAATTTTGCACATATGTACTTTTTTTAATTAAGAAGGCAAAGTGCTCAAAATGAAGTCAAAACCAACACACTGCTGAATATCAGTGCTCTTTTTTTTTGGCCTGATTTTTCTTCAAGACATAATACACAGAGGAGGCTTTGAGTTCCTTGTGAATATTCTCATAACAACAGTTTTTTTACTCACAGTAATTTTCCTCACTGAATTATTGTCAAGGCAAACTCTTTTTCAAACAGAAATGGTATTTCACAGTAATTTGTGGGGGTTGTAACAAACAAATTCAGAAATAGAAAGATCATTTGATGTTTAGTTAATGGCTCAGTTTTTTCTGTAACAGCAGATATTTTTCATCCTGTGGAAATATTACAAATTACCTTTAAAAAAAAAGGGAAAAAAGAAAAAAAGGGGGGGAATTAACAGAATAAGAAAACAAAACAAAGAAAGAAGGGAGGAAAGAAGAAAGCGGGAAAATGCTTTATTAAAGGAAATACACATTAAAGAAATACAATACAATTTCTTGTGATGCTAGAAATTGAATTATATTCCGTATAACTTCAATTACAGAAATATCCCACAGGTGGCTTAAAAGTGAATATGATTTTGACACATGAAAATTAATAATGAATACTAAATACAAGAATTGGCAAGCAGAATGTTGTTCTGTGGTTAAAAACTGCTAGCACAGACCAAAATCCAAACTTTCTGATCTCCATGATAATTGGCTGCAGATGAGCATACTCAAATTAGGACATAAATCCCTGAGGTCTGTCATGGTCCCAGCTCGTCCTCATGGCTCATTAGCTGGAGCTGTTTAAGGGATAACAGCTGCTGCAGGAACAACTGGCTGGACAGGGATATGGTTGCCGATCAGATCTCTCTCTCAGACTCCAGGACCTCTGTTAGGGGCTGCGGAGGCACAACCTCGGCACAAACCAGGCTACCAAGACTCAAAGCCACAGAGAGAGGGCGTTCTACTGTTCATAAACTCCAGAATCTGCAAAAGCAGCTACTGTGGGGGAGAGGCCAACAGCTGAGAGATTAAGATGAAAGTTGCAGTTTTTAGAATCAGCATAAAGTTCATGGGTGACCTCTCAGCTATTGAAACAAGCACTACTGGGTAGAAAAACACACCATTTCTAATATTGCCTTGAGGCACAAAGATTGCAGTATGTATCTACACACCTCAGAAGGAAGTGCTCTCAGCTAAGGATAGCTTACACCCATGAGAGATGAGGAATTCAATTTCTGAGCCACGATGGAGAAACTCGTGGTACACACAGTAATGCTTCCTTGCATCCTGTTCCCACAGGCAGCCTGGTGTCCAGGCTGTGACTGTCTTTTCTGCACTCACCTGTAAAACATCAAAGCTGGTGATTTTGCAGGCTGTAAAATGCTTTGCTTGCTCTCTTTCCAAACATAATATGTTTCTATTTATATGGCAACTTCTTGTTTTGAATAGAAAGCTGATAGGTAAATAAATTGATAGGTGTTTGATTATCCTGTATCCTTACAAAAGCTTGGCTAGGATTGTGCTTATATTTTAACTAATTATGTGGTAATTCAAAAGATGTATTTTACAATCACTTCCTACGTTCATCTGCTGCATGGAAGAGTTTTCACCTCCCCCAGTACTATACCAGTACAGTATGTCTAATACATGACGTAGTTACTGGGACATAATTCTCATTTCAGTTGCAGTACAGACTTCCGTTACTATAATTCTACTTTCTGACAGGATTATGTCTGAGGACATAAAACTTGGCAAGGTTGCATTTATGTGAAGAAATAACACATGCACAGATACATTGAGGCTGTGAATTAGTTTCTTACAGCAGAAGGCATCCCACATTGGCTCAACAGTCTACATTAGCAGAATTTAGAGATCTCTGATCAGCTTTTACTGTATAAACACAAAATGAATTAAACCAAAACTAAACAGGAATCTTATCTGTGCTTCACAGAAGCATCGTGGGTCGGGATCAGTTTTGTCACATACTTTCCCCTCTAATTTGCTGCTAAAATAACTCAGAGTGTTTAACCTGACAGTGTCTTAAGCCCCAAAGTTACATACACTCAAGTTTAAGAACAGGATTGGACACAAGAATCTTTGAATTAATTTTAACTGGCTGTAGCAAGTGATTCAGAAACTTAGTGAATGCTCCATGTAGTTCCTATTACTTCATATTATTAGTGGAATCATACATATACAAGCAAGAGACAAATCACTGTATATTTTGTTGCAAAATATAATTTAAGGCAGACAGGGGTATTTGCATTTTGCAGCAGCTTCCACTGAACAGGAGCCAAGTACATTTCCTTCTTGGCCTCCTTTCCCCTCTGTTTTAATTTTGTGCAGTATCAGTTAATTTTTTGTTATTTATTCTGGTATCATGTAATATCTAAAGGAATGCCCCCTAAATTAGCTTCTCTCCTTACATAGTTATTTTCACAATCATGTAGCTGCATGTTTCATATTCCTATGGAACAGAAAGGATGTTATTGCTTAGAATAGTGTTCTACAGCTTTCACTGTATTCAGTACCGCTTTCGAGCATTCACTTCAGATCTTTCCAAAGAAGTATGCCCATGTGAAATGAAATACATGCCCAGTTTACAAGAACAGAGTTCATCAAGAAAAGAAGCAAACACAAAAGCTTGTGGGTTTTTTTTCACAATATGAGAATTTTTATTTGCTTTGTTTTATAATAAATTATTAAGATGCAGTAGGGCCTAAGTCCCAAATCTGCTTTTGAAAAAAAACCCCTCAATTTCAAACACTGAAAAGGCACTACAGCTTGCAAGGACTGGACATATGTTTCTTCTAGACATGAAACCTGCTGAAGGGTGCTGTGGGCCTCTCACTGGCCTTGCAAACGTGGTATGGAAATCACCACTCTGGTCAACTGACCCTGCTCTTCATCAGTCTGTTTAGGCGCAGTTCATTTCATTATATCTGAAGGGAATCAGCTAATCTAACAGACATAATTTTATCTTTATAACCATGTAGCAAGTATATAATTGCTTTTCTTTAGAAGAAACCAAAATATTATTTTCCTTTCACAAATCAGGATAAGCCCAATTTGATCCAAACCCTGGATCAAAGTACTGATGAGGGGAGAAAAAAGGCAAAATTTAGTTCGTATGTCAGATAAGGGGGAAGACAACTGTTGTCTGCCACAGGAAAGAAAAACTGACCATCCTATTTCTTTCTGTTGTTTCACAAGGTCTTGCACAACTATGGAAACAATTCCTTAAAACACAAATACACCTGCATGAAAACAGCATCTTCCAGCAATATAATACAAATTCTTTTATTTCTTGAAATACATGCATATCTAATATGCTGCAAGAAAAATTAGGAAAATGTTAAAAGTTAATTAATTTGGCACAGTTGACAAGGTTTTAATATTTGTAAGTCTGACCCAGTGTTTAATAAACGAAAAACCTGCAAAGCATTTGGGCTTTCAAGGGCCACATAGTGAGCATTCCAAAAACTATTTTCAATGGATGCTTGAACAAAATATTTCAGCTCTTTAACAGAAATTATTAGCTATAGCAATAATAATTTTAAGCACCATTAAGCAATGCAAAGACCTGCCAAATTAAAACCAAGTGCATTGAGATTTAGTTGAAAAATGAGGAATAATAAAAATATATATCTTTTCAGATACAGCTCATTCCTTCAGAAGACTTTGTCAAAATGTATAGCCAATTAGACCTAACAAGACTATTAAGAAATCTATGAAGTATTAGTGCATGGCTGATGAAAAATTAAATCCTCCTAAACCTGGATCTCAAAGTATTTTTCCCTCTATATAGACAAACCCACAGAATTTTTTGTCCATTCCATTTTACTTATTTATCTCGTCAGTCTCTTAGAACAATTACTTTTACTTCTGTAATTGGACACTACTGGTATTTTACCAGTAAATAGTTATCACAGCAGTACACTTTGGTTTTAAAAATGGTGAAAAGAAGAAAAAAGGAATAAAATTATTTTAATACTGCTATACTTACACAGCATAAACTTTCATTTTAGTCCTGAAAAAGAGACTTCCATCCAAAAAGAATCCAACTCCCAAACTTAATTTTTATTATTACTTTTCCAGGTACCTGTTGCTTCTTTGCAGCTATTTTGCTCCATTTTGCCTGCCAAGCAAGTCTTTACAGAATAGCAGCAATTGTCATCACCATCACTACTTATAACATGCATACTGTATAGAAAGTGACAACTTCTAATGCCTGTTAAGCTGCTGGAATTCTGGAGTGATTTTATTAAGCCTATTACTTGATGTCACTGAGATCGTGTTTTGGCCCTGTTCTTTCTCATGCCATTTGAGGAACACTCAACTTTCCAGCACAGTGGCACTTTACACATTCTGGTCCTTACAGAAAGGCATGTTTTTACCATGCCACTGTTTCTATACATTGCTACACATAAGCAGGTGACCTAATTTCTTGAAACAGAATGCAAGGCCCAAGAGTCTGACTCCAAACTGCCACGTAATTTTATGGGCTGGATCAGAGAACATTCCAAGTTTTTTGCATCATTTAATGTCTTGAAAAGGTTCCTTTAGCCAGAACTGTTTGCATCCTGCACATGCCAAACTGAGTAGGGACCCAGAGGTTTCCAAATGCAGGGACCAGAAATCTCTTGGCTTTTGAAAGAAGAAAAAAAAAAAAAAACTTAATCTACACATTTTGATTTATACTAAGTGCTAAACCCTTTCATATATTTTCCACTATTTAAATTTGAAAGAGAGGTTATGAAAGAAACTTTAAAAGATCACAGGGAAAATGGCAACTGAGAAATGTGACATTACAGTTTCTCCACATAACACTTTGCCCCTGCACTCATTTTCTAGAGAGACAGGCAGTTTATTTCTTAAAGTAGTAAGTTCACTTAGGGTATTTGCTAGGAACCCTAAAATATTTGGGAAAAGCTCCTACATAATCTTTTTAGAATCATATTATATTTTAGAATTTAGGTGTTTAGAAAGTTTGAGATTCTTGTTAAGTAAGGTGTGAATGTGGGTATTTCTCTTTGCTGTTCTATATGCATGTTTTTTTGTGAATTAGATTTCCAGAGCTGTGGTTTTCAGCCTTCAGTGGCAGAATCCCAAGTGTTTCAGGACTGCATCTATTAGTTTTGGGGAAGATGAATAAGAAATGGAAATCTGTTTTCTTTTGGTTTAGATTTGTCCTAATGGAATTGAAAACTGATGTTTTTAAGTTAACAGATTGTGAATGGTACTTTATGGAGTTTTACATTATATAAAGGATTACATTTTATTTAGAGAAGCGTTTCACTGAGAACACTTGGTGCTCTCCTCTCTATCACCCCTTCTCCCATATTCTTTCTTTCTTTCCTCTTCTTTCTTCAGGGTATATCTTCTGCAGGACATTTCACATTCCTCATATTCACTTGGGTTAGGTGACCCTCATGAGGTCCACTTACCATCCCAGTGGCTGCACAGAGGTATCTGATGAGGTCTACTACTGATGTGAATCATTAATCCCTAATGATAGGCTATGTCCAAACCCCATCCATGCTGTGTTTTCATAACCTGACTATTACTTTAAACAATTAGCAAAATGGTTATTCTAAGTCACAAAGTGTTAGGAGATTAAAATGTTGACTGCATGGTGATGCACAGGTCATGACCAACAAGAGACAGTTGAACCTTCTATTTTAAAATATGACAGCCCACAAGCTGAAATGGATACACCCTGTCCTAAGATTTTTGCCAAAAGAGGAAAAAATTGGCTCACTATAAAAAATTACTCACTGTAAAATAAGATATTCATTATAAATAAATCTGACAAAATAAAGGGAATAGCATCAAGTAATGTAATTACAAGCCTCATTTCAATAGCCACAGATTTCCATTCAATCATCTTTATGCACATCACACTCAGGTAGACAGCTAAAACTTTCTGGCATGGTAAAAGGCACATTTGACAGAACCTCCATGGACCAGCATGTATTTTCTCTAAACACTGAAAATAAAGTTGTTTCTTTTTCTTTCAACCAACAGTCCAGTAGCAAATATTTATTTCATACCACTTACATAAAGTAAATCTGGTACCCCAAAATTAAATACCTTCTTTCAACAGCTGCTACCTGGTCAACACACTTTATCACATACCTGCTGGCAAATGAAAATCTCCTTTTTATTACAAACTAACTCAGCCAAGGTTTGGACAGCTGCTTATGCATTTTGTCATTTGTATTTGAGACAGCTTTTGGTAGTGGTGTTTGGGGTATTTTGTGTGTAACTTACCCAGTAGAGACTGTGTGTTAACATCCCTTCTCTGGGTGAAATGTCTTCCAGGGAGATCTTTTGCCATGACAGTGGAAAGCAGAGTGTGTGCAAATAGCAGAAGGAAACATGCAATCATTTTCTTCATCTTCATGAAACAGAGGGACACGCAAGGATGTGAAACTGCAATAGAGGAGAGAAGGAGGTAAGTTCTTTGATTACATAAAAAGCTGCATTCTAACCACACCAGTCACCCAGCAGCATCACTTCCCTTCCATTGCATACAAACATGCAGACACACTGGCACCCAATAATACCTACAACTTCAAGAAATAAGGTTTACATAACATAGATGTTGGCAGTCCCTGTATAGCATTTCTAAGCATTGTTAGTTGAAGTCCATAGCTACCATCGACAACAATTCATAATAATCAAGTATTTTTAAAGCAAGAAAAGGAAGGGTTTTTTTCACTCAGCCTGTCAGCATAAACAGGTTTGAGGACACAAACATATTTTTGTTATTCCACTCAGTGCTCCTTTGCAATTTTTTTGGAAGTTTAATGGTACCTGAAGTCTGAGAGATTATTGCTTCAGAAAATCTTGGAGAATTAAAATAGAGATAAGAAAATATATTTCAGAAACAGCAATTATAAATGTGAACTGGTGACAACTCATGCTTAGTTTTCAGAAGACAGTCCATGGTTGCTAACATGAAGATAACAGTGCAAGATTAATCTTGTTTTACAGGAATAGACTCCTGAGGACTGGAAGGAGCTTGCCATAGGTTCTGGAGAAATTTTATCATACAGAAGAACAAATTGACAGGGAAAATTCCTACATTAAGAGATGATTTCTGACCAGGAGCTTGTTAATGCATCATGAAAAGCCATGGCTGGCTCTGCCACAAACAGAAAACAAAGATTGACACACTAGAGACTCATTTTCTGGCTGTGTTCCCCATTGGTGGCTTCCTCAGACAGAGACTCCTTCTACCCTCCCCCAAACCTTTGTTGTTGTGGTTGAGAGCATCCCACGGGAGCTAGATTCAGTCTTGGAGTGGGTGATACAATGAAACTCAGTAAAGAGCTCCCCTAGGTGTGCAAGAGATGGATAGAACTACCCACTTTCATAACAAAGAACTGTTTTAACAGAATCTGAGTGGAACTTCTGAAGCAGTGCAAACTTTAACAGTAATTCTTGGTGAAGTAACTAAAACTTGAAAACAATTTTAACAGGGCACTAAACTTGATAAGCAGATATGTAACAGAAGACAACTAAATGCTTCAGTTCTGAAAGATAATTTCTTTCCCACCACGAGCTATTCACTGACAGAAAGGAAAAGTCTGAATAAATATTTTCTCTCTAATAAAGGTATTTTGTTCATTATTTTTCAGTCTTTCCCACGCAACCATTACACATAATGTATTTTTCTGACTATCAATCTATTTTTCCTTTTGTGTCTCCTACTCAGCAGCCCCAAATGCAGACACAATGTTCTGGTGCATATGCCAAAATGAGTCTTTGCACTCAAAATGCCCAGCCTTACTTAAGCATTCAATATTATCCAGTAATGGGCAATACATGATTTAAGGACATTCGAGCAGAAAGAGATGGAAATAGCTGGTGCTTATAAAAATGGCCACAAAAAAATTAAATTTCTGGGCATCTGGATGGTATTATTGCCAGAGGTTTTCCAGTGTTCCAGTCAGAAACAGATGAACACTGGAAACAGCACACACCACTGGAAATGGGATAACATTTCTCTGGAGGCAACAGTTGTTACATCTGGAGATTGCCAGTCCCAGGTGGTCTCACTCCTCAGAACATCAACACAGACAGGGCTGTGCTGGGGTCTCCTCTAGCTCAGGCCTGTTCCTTTAGCACACCAGGCAAATGGACCTCAAGGATACATGCCAGTTCTAGCTCTGATGTTTTAGAAAAGCAGAAGCCATGCTCTCAGGGCTAAGGAGAGTGGAGAAATATCCTCCTTGCAAGGCTGTTTCAGGAGCTAGGCATGAACAGAATGCTCAAGAGGGCTTTCTGGCTCTCACCTACTTATCAGAGGCCTAACTCATCCCTCCTTTCTATCCACCCTAAACAGCTGTGAAGATGGCACTAAACTCTTAAGTAAAGCCATTTTACCTGTGCCTGATGGCACATTAAAGATCAAGGACAACGTGGCACAGCCTTCACATTGCTAAACGACCCAGTAACAGCACGATGCCAAAGGAAATGGTGATAAAGCAGCGTCTCAGGACAGTCCCACCTCAAACTAAACCCTACTACATTCTGACACTTAACATATTTTATACTTTTGTAGCAATTTTTGATATTTGGTCATAGTTTCGAATTTACTACACCTGCAGCTGTTCATAAGCACTTCCAGAAATAAGCAAAAAAAATGTTTGTTGCGATTTGAAGTCTTTGAATTCTGTGAGGAAAACGTTTACATAACATGAAAATATCTTATGCTTAGCTGACCATATAAATAGAGATATCTCCATAATCATTCATTAGCTGCCACTGAATTCTGAAATACATTAAAGCAACATATTTTCAGTTTAGTGTTATTTTTACCAGTCCCTTTAAAAAGTAAGGTTGGGGTACTAAAGAAACAGAACCACTGAATAAAATACTATTTAATAGTATTTACTTTGGATTCAGAAACCTTAGATCCTCAGATCTCAATATCTCCATTAGACTGATAAGCAGAAAATATAATTAGACATCCACCAAAAAGGATCCAACTATTGCTACAAAAAACCTGCTATGAACACACTCCTATCCTCACAGTTTTAAAATACTGTTTCAAACAAAAGCTGTATTTAAAAACTAATAGCTTTAGTTGCCTCCTCTTAAAAAAAACCAAAAAACATATAATCTAAAACAAAAATGTAAGCAAAATTGCATCTATTTTCAGTGAGAAGGAAAAAACCAAAAATCCCCAAACCCAAATTCCCAAGCCAAAGGCTGTGTATGTGATAACATACACTGCAAGCCTGCTGTCACCCCTTCATCCACACTGAAAGCTTTTGTGCTGCTTTCCTGAGGTGATTACAGCCTGGACTTGTGTGCTTTGCTCTAGTTTCCAGGTACATGTTTGTGTCCACTGCTGCTTGCATTTTTACATGACCAGTCTGTGTTGTGGTTGCATGACTGCTCCACATACAGACCTCCCATGGTTCTCTGTTTATCTTCTGGGTCTTCTGCAAGGTCTCCTGTCTTCACTCCAGAAGCTGGATGGTGTTTACTGCACCACATTTGGTATTTAACACCTCATTTTCCCAGCAGGCTAAGCCCTTCTGCCACAACCATCTGCATTTTCCACTGTTGGTTAACCCTTGCTCTACCAGCTGAGAACACATTCCCAAAGTACCAAACTCAGAAAGTCATATTTTTGTGGCTACCTGGAGAATATATTTCGAGCACTTTGATTCCTGCTGTCAGCACTATACCATTGGGAACCAACTCCCCTGGGCAGACCCAAGACCAAGTCACTGCAAGACAAACATCCTGAACAGCTCAAAAAAATGCAACAAACCAACAAAAAACAGCAGAAGGAGGTTTAGCAGTCCATGGGGCTCTACGAGGTTGATTCACCAGCCTCCACTGCTCCACTCCTCTACCCACAGTGAAAGGAAGAAGAGTAGAGCTTTCACAGCAGCCTTGGAGCACTCAGTGCAGCACAGTGCTGTGCTGGACATGCGAAGAAGCTGCTAACTGAGAAGATACAACTGCTGCTCACAGAGGTACAATCTGGTGAGGGCTGCTGGTGGTATCTGCAGCTGACTAGAAGTCTGGTATAGAAGAGGAGATTCTCCTAGAAGATGGCAAATAAACAGACAGGCTCTCTGTTCTTTTAAGGTTTCCCTCACTCCCTAACTGGCTGCTTGTCAAGAGCTGAATATTGCCATGGTGTGTTCTTATCAATTTTACCTGTGCTAGGTTAGCCATACACCCATGCTCAGAGTAACTTTTCTGATGCACTGTTATGGACTCTCATGAACCACAGTGCAGGAATAATTTAAAAAGAAAGAAAGAAAGAAAGAAAGAAAGAAAGAAAGAAAGAAAGAAAGAAAGAAAGAAAGAAAGAAAGAAAGAAAGAAAGAAAGAAAGAAAGAAAGAAAGAAAGAAAGAAAGAAAGAAAGAAAGAAAGAAAGAAAGAAAGAAAGAAAGAAATAAGAAAGAAAGAAAGAAAGAAAGAAAGAAAGAAAGAAAGAAAGAAAGAAAGAAAGAAAGAGAAAGAAAGAAAGATAGATTTCATCTTTAAAATACCTACTTCCTTTGTTGGATAGCAGTGAAACAACACAAGCCTGTTTCTATGCTTCCAAACATATTTCCATGGAAGTCTCCTTGTATGGGATTGATGGCTGTTTTGGGCAGAGATACTACTGAATATTCAGTGTCAGCGGTGACAAATCAGTGACCTTCTCCAATGCCTGTTGCAGGTTATTAATATTTGTCCTCTTCACTGTGTTAGCGCTTAAATAATATCAAAGGAAAAGAGATGCTCTGTGGCTTATGCCAAAGTCAGTGTCCTTCCATCTCTTACCACATTTCAGGAAAATTTCTTTTACAGAGAAGCAGAAAACTCCTCCACTGGCCTGGAAGATCACTTTTTTTCACTCAAGTACCTTAAAATGTACCTGTCTTTGCTGAGCAGATCATACTGAAAAACAAATTGGAAAACAAGAGTAGTAGTACATTTCAGCTCATACCTTCCTGCTCCTCTGTATGGTCTCCCTCCTTATCTTGCAGTACAGGTTTCTTTCCAAGGCTAAATCAGAAACATAAACTCCAGAAATTCCTACCTCTCTACCTTCTCCAGCTACCACCAAAACTGGCACAATGCATGGAAGGGGAAATTCTCAGTAGTTACGTGGAACAACAACACCTGCAAATAGTATCCCCTCTCTTGAACCCTATATAATTTCTCATCATAGATAGGAGAGAAAGAGAAGACAAAAAAGCACCAGAGGCAACAGTTATTAGCACTACAGAGGTTGCCTTTGGCTTTTCTTGTTTCATAGTTAAAAGAGACAGCAATTTACTCTCATTAAGCTTCCAACAGAACTAAATTCCGCATTTTCAAGCTATAAAGAACATAAGTGCATAGAAGAGAACCATTCTCAAGCTCTTTCAGCATTCCTTATTATCTCCCCATTTTTAAGATAACAGGAAACTGTGTTCGAATCAAAAACTTTCACTGACAGTAAATGAACGGCAAGCAATCTATGTGACTCAATAAAATCAGTCTGTTTCCCCAAATTAGCAAACACGGTGAGTGTTACTTGGAAAAAGAAATGAGGTCCTATTACATGAAAGCCACAGAATACTTCTTTCTCAATCCCATCATCTCAGAAATTAAGGGAAAAAAAAAAAAGGACTGCAGGCACTGCAAAGCCCTTTTAACTATCAGTTACAATACGTTCCAAAGTACTTCACTATCCACAAGGCAGCATATGCATTACTAGTTCACTACTCATTCAAATCACGTTGTACCATGGGCATCATAGAGTATCAGTAATTTCCTCTCTTTCTGGACCAGTTGCTGACACAGGCATTTTCCAGTTCTAAAAAAGAGCTGTAGAGGCCCACAGAGTCCAACATCACAAAACATCTGTCCCTAGCCATGCAGGTGTTGTGTGGGGGCAGTTGGGCACAGCTAGGACGGTGATATTTAGCACATCAGGAAGAAGCACCATCTTGCCTTCATCATTACTAAGGAGCACTCTACTGTCATCCTGTTCCATAAGTGATGGACTGGATTTTCTGTAACTTGCTGCTGCATAAGGAAGGCTTCACCAGGCTTGGCAGCACAGGACAGGTAGACACCTATTCTAAATCACGACTATCAACTGCATTTCACCAAGAGAGTTAAATCACCAAGAAGAAACGAAGTTGCAGGTGCTGTAAGTTTGTAAATTCCTCACATGTTGTTCAACCCTGATGTCAAGCACTAGCTGCCCATGAACCTACCCACAACTGTACCACATCCTGCAAAGCAGCAGAGCAGTACTCACATTCTTTAGCTCCTTTTAAGAGGCTACCTTTGACCATTCGTGCTGTCAGTAGTATGAGATAAATCTGGGAAACTCATTATCTGAAAGTCAGTTAGTAATTCTGTATTCTGAGACAGCCAACCCAATTACAAACAGCTTTCACAGTAGCGGAGCAAGCCACCACAACACCAAAAGGAATTGTTGACCTGGCAACATCAGTCTTCTATTAATCTGAAATAATGAGAGTCCAAACAGTATGAGTAATCTGAATCTGCAGTGATTTAGGACCAGTGTGAGAAGACTGGGACAAATTCTTTGCATGGGTCCGTGAAGCTTCATGGCCACAGGTTGTTGTTTTGTGTCTGCAGCAGGGCACAATCCTAGCATGTGATAGCAATGTCTGTTCCAGACATGTCTGCATAGTGGTGGGGACAGGGTGACAACCACAGACTCACAAAGTCTTCTACCTTTGCCTCCTATGCTTCCATACAGTCCTCTTCATCCAGCACATATCCCTACCATGGCAACTAAAAGCATATTCCAGTGCTTTCTGTACTGAGAGCTGCCCCTGCCTTGCACAGGACTTGGGCTGTGGCTGAATCTCCACCAGTACCTATTTATTCCAGCTGCTGCTGCAAAATCCCACAGCAGAGTTGGACTAATAAAATCAAATGTGACAGTGGAGTAAATTAACTCAGATTTTGAAACAGTACAGGGAAGACCCAAAATTCATTACAGAGCAGTTCCTAGAAGGGAAGGTGAATGACATTTGGTAATCAGCCAAATATGCTCACAAACCCAACCCTGTACATGATACCCATGTGCAGAGAATAACCAAAGGTGCTACAGGACACAGGAGGGCAACCACATTCTGGAAGCTGTCCAAAGAGTGTTGGGGATGGGGAAAGGACAATTTGCCTATCCAAGCACAGAGGCCAGATAAGCACACACATGAATTGACACCAAAACATGCAGCATATTAGAAAGAGCAGAGATCAGCACTCAATTTTATTGTCAGGTGTAACTATCACAGTAGGACTTCTACACAACAGACTCTGTTATTTAATGGGCTTAGAGTATATGTACTACATATCTAATTTAATTTTCTGCAGCTCCAATGAAATGAAGAAGACTAAGGGATCTGTTGCTTAATTTAAAGTCACCCATCTGGATGACATACAGACTTTCTGATATCACTGTTATAAAATTAATAACTACTAGATCATATACATATAACGATAGAATGATTTAGGTCAGAAAGGACCTCTGTAAGCCATCAGGTCCAACCCCTGCTCAGAGGTGAAGTTGAGGACCATTTCAGTAACTTCAGAAATTCACCATATAAAAGTTAATGGTGGTGCTATAGAACAGTACACCCATAATATGGTTTACTCTGCATAGTTTCCAGTGGTCAGACAGCAAGCTCTAGCAGTAGGAATGCTTATTTTATGACAGCATCAATCTCCATGTCATGATTTTCTTCAGTTGCCACTTGGACAATAGACCTTTTCATTATCTTGTTCTTTTGAGAAAGACTCATTTGCACTTTCTGGTACTGAATCTCATCTAGACGTCAGAGTTTCCACAACGTGCCCAGAGGAGTAGCATGGGAAAACTGAGAAAATTCACTTTTACCATGCACAGTAGGTATTTAAACGAAAGCATATATTATATGATATATGATACATATGTAGGCTGCTTAGTTTTGTCCCTGAAGTAGTCACAAACCATAACAGACTGTTAACTGCAAGCAGAAAGGTTTGGGGGGAAAAAAAAAAAGGACACAACAGTTCTGAAACTTACTTGGAAAGTCACACTGACCCCACTACCAGCACTACTGTAAATCAATAATTTGGGGATTAAACCCACTCTGTTCCAAATACTCTTTGCTCATAATGAAAATGCTAACAATGAGTACACTGTATAAAAAGAGCTTGTTAATGATACCCACAATATAATTAAATAGTGCCTACTGTTTTACCCTCCTATGGAGATGGTTTGTAAGTCACAAGAGAGTATTTAGATCTGATTAGCCTTTCCCTAGTTTGCCAGGACTGACTAAAACATATTCTACCATCACAGCTGGGTCCCTGAGTCCCAGCTTACAAGCACTAGAATGTGCATTCCCTTTTTCTTGAGAAATCCCAGTGAAGTCAGTGGAGAGACTCACATAATTAGGTGTGAATACTGAGAGCAGGATTAAGGACCTTAACTGCAGCTTTGTGTAACTGAGTGCTGCATTTTCTGAAGATGTAAAATAAGTCAAATTTAGTTTGCTGAATATCACAGTGATATACAGTACATGAGGAAGTTTAGAAAATCTCGTGCTTAAAGCTGAGACATCTACATGAAAAGTGTAATACTCCAAAATTATTTTGTAGATTTTGAAAGATTTAATGGGAAAGCCATATGTCTATTTTATTTAGCTCTTGATTTAAGGAGAATTTGTGATGGGATACAGTTTGGTAATTTCTTCTGAAGTAGTCACTTTGGTAATTTCTTCTGAAGTAGTCAGCTGTGTGACAGAAGCACAGCTACAATGTATAACACAACATGTCACCTTTTCAGACCTCAGTCATGACCATTCATCCTTTGAATGATGGTCCCGCAAGCAAACCCAAGCATTTAGAAAGTATTATATAAATCAGCCAGTTGCATTCTTCTCTCTCAGTCAATATTCTACATTTTAGCAGTGATAGAGGCCAGTTTGATACAGAAAGAACTGTCTTCTGAAACGGGAACACACGGTCATTAAAGATGCCATAATTTCTGCCAGATTAATGAGCACCATCTCAGTAGGGTTTCCAGGGTAAGTGTATTACATTCAGAAAACAGTCCCTCACTCCTTCCACCTCCAGCAAAAGCAGCGCTCTCGGGAAGCCCGGGCACGTCCCAGGAGACCCCCGCAGCGCCCAGCTACCTGTGGGCTGTACCTGGCACGGGGAGAAGCCGCAGCCCGCGCTGCTGCAATCTGGCAAAGGCACCTGCAGGCTACTCTCGAACACATTTCTTAGCGAAGTTTGCTTCCGATGCTACACTGATCTTACAATACAGTGGGGGGGTTTCCTTACAGTAGACACACTGTTAAATGAGTTACTGCGGCATGCACGGGGAGGGGGATAAATGAAGAGTTTGCTCAGACCCACGCAGTCCAAAGGAAAGGGAAACCCTTCTCCTGCGGGCTGCACCACGAGCAGCAAACTGCTCCAGCGGGACTCAGCAAGCGAACATCCAACCCAGCCCCAGGCGCCGCCGCGGCCCCTCGCCTCGGCCTCCCGCTCCCCGCCGGGCCCCCGCCGCCCGCGCTGAAGCCCCCGCCACCCGCGGGGCCTTCCCGGCCGCCCCCCACCCGGAGGGGCCCCCGGGGCAGGGCCGTCCCTCCGCCGAGCCGAGGCCTTGGGGCGGGGGTGGCCGCCGGCAGTGCAGGGACCCGGGGTGGCAGCGATGCCGAGCCCCGCCGGGCGGCGCGGGACGCGGCGGGGTGCGGTGTCCCCGGGCGGGGCGCCGCGGACCCGCCTGGCGGGCGGGAGAGGCGCGACGAGGCGGGGCAGGGCATACTGCAGAGCCGGACTTACCTGAGGGGCTGGCGGGGCTGCTCCGCTCTGCGCGGGCAGCGGCGGCGGCCGGGAGCGAGTGCAGAGCCTCCTCCCCTCGGCGCGGCCCCGGACGGCGCTCCCCCGCCCGCCCCCCGGGAGCAGCCACCTCCCGCCAGCCCCGTCCCTGGCGGCAGGAGCCCGGCTCGGCCCTACCGAGGGGAGGGAAAGCGGAGAGTCCCGCTACGGAGACACCGGCTGCCCTGCCCAGACCTCCAGAGCCGGCGCGGCGCCGGGAGGCCGCGGGAGGAGCCGCGGAGAGCCGGGTTCCTCTCTCCTCAGCCGCCGCTGCCGTCAGGGACGCGGTCGTGGTCCTTCCCTCCTTTCCCCCCTAAGGGGTACGACCTGCCGTCGCGCTCCTTCCCGCCTGTCCCGTGTGAGGGACGCGGCCCCGTTGTTCTCCGCGGGCTGTTCTCCCGCTGCCTCCCGCCTGCCCCGGGTATGGGACCCGGGCTTTTCTCCCGCTCCCTCCTGCCAGCCCGGAGGGAATCGACGGCTCTCGCAGGACATGGGCCGCCGGCCCCAGGCGTTCCCGCCTGGTCCCGAGGGACGCGGGGCCCGCTCCCTCCCGCCAGCCCCGTCAGGGACAGCGGCTGCTGGCCCCTCTGGGCTCCCGGCCGCGGTGGCCCCGGCCCGGCCCCGCCGCCCCGCGCACCTCGGCCCCGCTGCTGGTTCCTCCCTGCCAGGGCTGTCCCTGCGCTGTGGCAGGCGGCGAGGGGAGCTGCCGCAGCCCCAGGAGCAGCGCCTGCTCCGGCCGAGCGGGCTCTCCCTGAGGGGCCCGTGGGTCCCTGCTAGAGAAAAGCGCTGTGGTTTCTGTCTGGCGGCTCAGCGCATCCTTCCCCGGCCAGCGCCGTGCTCCTCGGGCCGCAGCCTTCCAGGGAAACCGACCAAGGGAAACGTCGAGGAATGGAAATCCCATTCCCCGCGCGCAGGACCCGCGGGCCAAGGCAAACAGTCCCTGGTGATTCATGCGGTGTCTGCCGCCGCGGCCGGTGGGAGCCTCCGTCGGGGAAAACGCTGAGGGAAGCGTGAATAAGTTGGCCAAGTAGCAGGGACCGTCGTTTCCTAGCTGATGCAGCAGCGGCGCGGTCAGAAGTCCAGGTGGAAAAATTAAGTGTGGAGTTTTTATCAACACTTAGGGTATTACGTATGAAGAAGAAAAAATAAAATTCCTGCTTTGTTCCCAAGAAATCGTGATTTCTGTTTCCTGTGAAAACAAACAAACAAACAAAAAACCCAACCACAAATCACAACAGCGAAAGCCATTGAAATGGCAGAGGTGAGCTGGACTCATTGTCAGTGTCCAACAGGAAAGAAAGAAATCGCCAAGCCATGCCAATTGCAGTACATCAGGTGCCACAGGAGTCCGGCAGAGCAGACTTGTACCCCCCAGTTGTGCTGCGATAGTGAGTAACTCTGGCAATCAGCAGAGCTACTTTGTGTAAGATTTGTAAGGCACAATTAATTGTCTGTGATGTTGGTGTACAAAATCTAATCTCTAAAAGGAAGCATATAGATAACAAGAAAATCTCAAACCGAAAGTGGTTGGATTCACCTTATCTTTAATTCTGAGCACTGGCTTCTGAACCTTTCCTGTAGCCAGAGAAAAGGGAAAAAATAAAAATGTGACTGAGTATTGATAGACACTATAGCAAACCCAGCAGAGCCAAGTGCAGAACAATTCATCCATTCTATTTCATCCTTGTCATGTAGCATAGGATGAGGCCCCAGTCACGGTCCTAATTAATGCTCTGCTGTCTTAAAATACAGAAACCATACTTCCATTTCACTGTGCTGTGGCTTGAGGCATCAGCTGAGTTGCCAGAGGAAGACAAAAGTCAGGAGGAGAAAATGTTGTGGTGACAAGATCATGGGAGTGCCCAGAGTAACTCTGGTGGCTTTAGCTCCAGTTTATGCAAAAGAGAGCCCATCACTAGTGCTCTTCCCTGAGGCTGTGTGGGCAGGTTGAACACATGGAAGGTATCCCAGCAAGAGATTGGAGAAAAGGATGGCAGCGAGTCAGCACAAAGCATCTCTTTGTTTCATAGCAGACAGCATAGAAGATGGGGAATTTTTATTTGATTTTATTTGACTTTGGCATTTATTTAATACCACACCAGAAGTACTGTGTAATCCCCACATTTCAAAGTCTCGGTCTCTTTGCCACTTGTCCTTTCTCAAATGATGAGCTTCTGTCCTGCACTCCCATCATGTGACTTCTTTCTGATTTGGGAGTGCCTTTGTTCAGTCTGTCAGCGTTGGAGACAATGGGTAGAGGAAGATTGGAAGATGTAAAGTAAGAAAAAGCTGGAGGCTTCTATCAAGCCATGCTTTGATACGCAAAGAATCAAAAATCTGGTAAAAAAAAAAATCAGGCAATTATTAAGCTTCTTGAAGATTGCTAACTAGATACCTGAGGCTTTGAGCCCTTTTGTTCCTTTCCTGTCTTTTCTTAGTGCCTGGAAGGATTACTCTCAGTCTGGAAGAATCTCCCAGTGATGTAGGCTGCTTCTCAGTTATCACAGGCAACCACTTAACATAAAAACCACATTTCAGAAAGTAAGTTTCACATGATAAGCAGGTGCTTTAAGTAAAACAGCTGTGAATTGATTGTCCTCCTGCTGTTAGAGGACTCTTTCAGACCTTCATGGTAGTTAGACACTTCCTACTAATTTCCAGTCTAAATGTATGGCCATTTTGTATTTGTTTCCTAATATCAACATGGTCTTTTAACCTAAAGAACTCATTTTGTTCTCCAAGGCTTGCCTAGCTAGGGCATTTAGTGACAGCAATAATTTTCTTTTTCAGCTTTCACTCTTGTTTCACTCAGTAAGTTCTTGCTGTATATGTGGCTCCTGAGACAGTGTGTGAAAAACTAAACAAGATACACCATGCAAGCCCTCTCCACATAATTTTTGTTTATTGAAAATATTTCTCCTGATGTGGTCAAAGATTTCATTATCATTTTCAGTGGCCACAGCACCACAGATGGCTGATTGTCACCTTTGTGTTCAGTTTATATATGCAGCTGCACCTCTTTGCCAGTGGATTAATCCTCTCTAATACATGACCTTGAGGGTCTCTTCCAACCTTGATGATTCAGTAATTCTGTGATTTTATGCTATGGTATTTCATCTCTCTTTTAGTTCTTTAATTTTTTTTTCTAAGTAGCATTCCTAATTGTACTTATCGTAGATAACTGTGTGTGTGATAGAAAGGGACAGGCGCTCGGAAGATCACGTGATGTTCCGAGCGCCTGTCCCTTTCTATCACACACACATCTCCCAACAGATAACAAAGTAGATGACTGTTTTTTCTATCTTTTGAAGCAAAAAGAGTTTTATTTATAAGAGTTTATTTATGTTACTGTGAGTGAAACTTTTCCTTTGGGTTGGATTTAGTGGCAGTATTAGAAGTATCCTTTCATTACCTAGCCAGGTTTAACTTAGCTACAAACCATACCACAATTACTACAGATCTTCTGTAGCATCGCATACTTTTTTTTTTTTTTTAACTGCAGTTTTGCTTTTATGCACTTTGCTGTGAAATATCATCTTACATTTGAATAGATTTTCCAGATATTTAGGGGCAGGGAGACTTGATTATTTTTTTTTCCAACATTATCAGGTACACATTAAATTAAGATATTCTACACCTACAATATCATATCTACTAATATCTAGTAGTATTTTCAAGAAGCCTTTCATCCTTCATCCTTTCACTACAACTTCTTTTTCACTTTTCTTCCCCTTCAGTCTTTTAAAACACAGTGATTGGCGCAGAGCTAAAATATTGACAAATGCCACCACTGCTGCCACCAGTGATTGCACTAAAAAATCATGTTTTGGAGAGTTCCTAAGGCAAAATTTCTTGACTTCAGGTAAAACAGAAGATTCATCATATGAGGCTTATATGAACTTAGAGATGCTAGACACCATCCTTGGGGATTTTTTTTTTGGTCACTTCCTACCTAAATTTTTCCATAATACTGTCATTCAGTGCATTACTCACAAAACTAGTAATAGAACACAGGACTGCATAGGGAAACAGATTTTGTCAAAATATCCTTTTCTTCTTTCTTTTTAAGGAGCTATGAAATGGATGAATACGAGGCTGAGTGTAAACATTATACACTTGGACATTTCTTAGGCACCCACATAACACAATATTTTGACTAGGGAGCTATAATGCTGCAGCAACAGCTTTGCACATATGAAATAGATTGAAAAACAGATGATAAATCTCAGCTGTACGTGAGCAAAGAATGCTTATTAAGGGAGTGTGTTTCAAGAGAAACTGCAAGGATAAATTTTTGACTCCATAGTGCTTTAAATTCTTTATCCACAACATTAAAGAAAACATATTCTATTTTGGCTACACCTTAAAGCTCTGAATAATTCAAGCAGAATGTTTCAAAACCTTGGAGTGGGATAGCAAAGAACTGAAAGAACCATTAGAGAATTGGAAAATATGCCATCCAGTGAAAAACTCAGGAAATGCAATGCCTTTAATAACTCAGATTTAGGAGGTGACTTAAGGACACCATATAAGTAAGTACATAAAGCACAAAACTTGAATAACAGGTGTCTTCAATGCAGCCAACAGAAATGTAATAGTACTTAATGATAGAAACCTGCACATAGAAAAATCAGACTAGAAACAGGCTGGTTTATCTACATCTCCATCCTTCATATTTGAAAACATTTTGTAAGGGATTTTTTTTTCTCCTTTGGAATTTTTTTGACTAATAAAGAACTGCTGTTGTAAGGCAATCCATAAATTAACGCAGAAAATAACCAGCCTGGGGTAACTCTTTATCTTTTTGTATATTGAAGGCTCAAAAAAGATCTCGTATTTAAATTCCAAAAGTGATGCCTAGACAGCATATTCAATGGTTTCCCAACCTTCAACTTGCTCAGTTTGACTGCTCCCTTGGTGCCTGCAGTTCTGCGTTGCAGACTGCGTTCCTCCAACCCATGGAGCTTGGCATTCACCTCCTGCCTTGGCCCCAGGGAAATCTGGTATGGAGAAAGACACCAGTTTGGACAAGGTTGAGCAGGCTGGTGCCCAGCTCATGCACAAGCTCCCTGCAGCTGTTTGGCCGCCTGAGTTCTCCTGTGTGCTCTTACATCCCATCCAGCACAACTTAGCAGAAATCTACTCCTCACAAAACAGAGGTGGCTCCTAGTGTCTTTTGCAGGACAGTGTTTGGTGCAGGTGTGGCTTGGCTGCTGGTAACTGCTGTTTGCACCGAGGCTTGGAGCATCTGTCCTGGAAGTGTGCCTGAGAGCAAGCACAGGGTGACCAGCACAAGGTCTCACAGAGATCTGGACAGACCTGCCAACTCTCCTGGGCTCCCAAGGTCCTCTGCACAGCCCTGGCAGCAAAAACCAGACTCCGTGTCTTCTGGATGTTAGAATAGGATTGGCAACAAAGGGATTAACATTTACATTTCACCATGAACTTCATGAAGGACCAAGTTACTGGGATGATTTCCACAAACCTAGGCACTGCAGTACCAAACTTTCAGGAGTCAAATATTTTTTAAGGTTAGGATTTTTGTTTTAGAAACCACTAAAACCTCTGAACATATGCTTAATTTGAAGATCATGAGTAATCTCTCTTAAATCTAAATTCAGTGCAGGGTTTGGTGCCTCCTGTTATCTCCTCAAGATGTTTCATGAGTCAGACTTAACTGTGGCTCAGCCTCACAGCTGTACCATAACCAAAAGAAAAGATGCTTCCAGTACACAACATTTAATCAACACTGAAGCTTTTGTATACATGCATATATATGTACACATATATTCTGTGTATTAATACAAATATATAATACATATATAATGTATATTAACAAATGACCATAATGGCTTTTTAACAGAACATATTTCATCTGAGACATGCAGAGCCAGGCAGCATTCATTACTTATACTTTTTGTTTTCAACTTTTCTTTTAAATAGGTACCTATGAGTTTAAGTACCACACTCTTGTTGATATGTGCTGCAAGACAGTCTCTTTCCTTTTTAAAGTAGTAATATCATCACTAAAGGGGAAATCAGAGGAAATCTCAAGCCAGGAGCCACAGCAATAACAGATCAGGCAGGTATTTCTGCTGCAAAAATTGCCACAAAGCCCCCAGGGATCTGACTGGCCTGGCTACCCTTTGGCTGCTGGGCATCTGAAACACCACATTTAAAATGTTGATATAATTTTCTTTTTTTTTATTCTTTGATCTATATAATTCTGTATGAACACCATTAGGTCAAGAGCCATACTGCCTAAATTCTGCCAAAGTTGTAGTTCGGATATTTGGGTGCTTATTTTGAGCACAACATAGACATTACATAAGATTCATGAAGAATGTTATTTAAGATCCAGACACGTGAAAATTCAACACCATTACTACATTTAGAATATTCTTCATTGTGCAAGAACTGATTTAGAGCTAGCAATCTGCATGCTTTCTGGATCATGTTGTAAGATCTAAGTTGAGCTTCTTGTGTATGTGATGTCAATTTTGTCCCAGAACTGAGTAAGAAAACATTGTCTTGGATTCTGAGAATTGAAGAGAATTGAATTTAAGCATGGCATGGCTTAAATACCAAGGGAAAAGCTGAAAATGCAGTTTTCCTGATCACATGTTCAAAGTTACAGCAAAAGTAAAGCCTGTGAATCTAGTTGGCAGAGTAGCAATCCCAGGACAATTTTTCAGCTAGCTAAAGTAGGAGAGTGCTGTCTGCAGATGAATTCAGTATGTATTTTATCAACAGTACATAACTTCATTGAGTCGTGCCTCTGATGATATCATATATCAATTTTTTTTCCCCAGTAAACATTTTCCAGTCTGGATGGTAATCATAAGCTGCCACACAGTTCTGAAGAAAATTAAAAAAAGGTGCAACGTATGTATAAGGCAAATGCTTGCTTTTCAGTTACCGTCTGCAAGAGTTCTGATTTTCCTGTTCCAAAACATTTTGAAGAGTCAAATGGAGTTTCTAAGACAACTTCATTAGAAAGAACTTAGTTAATTGCAATATGTGGCCTCAATAATCACAATTTTGCCTTCTGTCCCTTTCTCTGAGCCCCTGTGGCTGACCACAGCCGCTACCCATGGCACCCAGAAAGACGGACGTCTGCAGTGGCACAGAGACAGCAAGGCAAAAGGTGCCTGAGCCTGGGTGTCCAGCCACCCACACCAGGGAGTTACTTGCCTTTTTCATTTACTTCAAGAATATGGAATGATTCTTAGATTCAAGCTTGTCAAGATTCTAGTTCTCAAACATCTGGAAATGAAACACAGCAAGATGACCACAGAAGTGTGGGAGAGAAGTTTACATATTAGTCTTTACATATTCACACTCCTTCAAACCCTTTGATCTGTTTCAATTCCCCGGTTTTTATATGTATATGATGAAGTTTACAAACCATGAATTGTGATCAGCACTGTGCAATTCACATATCATTGATCTACCACTAACACTCAGGACAGTTCTTTTTACCACAACTGAGAAATAAACACTTTTCATTACATCTGTGTTTGAGTGTTAAGTGAATTTATTTTTAACCAGCAGCATGTTCCTGGAATTATACAAAATGTCAGCTGAATGCAAAGGATTCAAGTAAGAAAACAGTATGGGTTTGCAAAATATCTCTTCACTTCCTTTTAGAGGTGATATAATGTACCGTATACAAATCAGAATCATGCAAGTGTCAAGCAAGTGGCTAGTTATAGGAAGAGATGCTCAAAACAGCAAAGAAAAAAGTGAAGTGCAAAGTAGAACTTGTGGATGTACCAAAAGGATGATGTTTTTAGAGGGATGATGAGACAGAGCAAATTATCTACTTACTTCTTCAGGAAAAGAGATTAGATTTAGCCTCAAGCCCTATATCCTTATCTTTTAAGTGGTTTTTAAGTGATAAAAATGGAGAATCATAAGGTAATTGACAAACTACCAGTAATGGTTGGTCAGAGTGTTACTGAGTAACGAATACCTGCTTTATATAACAGAAATTTGAACCACAGTAGACATGTTAAAAAAAAAAAAAAGTCTTGCCTTTATTTAGGAAGAATAGTAGAGAAAGAAAAGATTGATAAATTTTTACTTTCAAGATATTGTAGGAATTCAAGAAACCTCACTGTATCTAACAGGAACTTGCATTTTTTTTTTAAGATACCGAACACCTGCTGATCTGGCACTTCAGGAGTCAAGAGACAGTTTGATTTCAGTAAGCACTGGACCCAGGAAAGGGTGTCTCTTCTAATTATACAATTAAGACTGATGCTTCCACTGATAGACTCAAATTTGCATATGCATTGCAAATTCTGCTTGATTAATTGCAGTACAGTGTGGTTTATAAACCCTATGACCTGGTATTGCACAGACATTCTACATTTCCAATCATAAGGCTGTCAGATACAAATGTTTAAAGTGATTTAAAAACTTTGGTTTGATTTCTCTGTAGACTAATAAAGACACTTAATAGTACAACAACATTATGATCTTATTTATAAGCATTTCAAACCTTGCATATCAATAAATAAGAAGCTGAATTCCTTCACTGGCAAAAGCCAGACTTTTTATTGCACTAACAACCATTTAAATTTATTTACTTATTTTGAACTACTTTATACTAAGATTTCAATTTTTCTTGTTTGCAATAGAAACTTACAAAAAATTTATCTATGTCCTTGAGAAATCTGTCTCGCTTCTGTTTGTCCATGCAATGCTATAGACTTTGCTATGTATAAATATTTTATTACAGTCAACACAAAAGCACGACAATAAGTGAGAGGTGCAGCAACTACCAACAAGGGAGACATGAACCTTAAAACATGTTCACATCAAGGGGAGGAGACTATTTCCATCCCAGCACAGGTACACCAAATTGAAAAGCAATAAATACCTCAGACCATCGTGATTTGTACAAATGCCATCTCAGTTTCTATTCTGATCCAAATAGTACTAAACACTTCAGAACAAAATTGGAAGCAAAAAAAAAATAATAATTACAGATGTTTCAAAACATGAACAGGTGATAAATGTTTAATCTAGTTTCTCAACACTAGGTTGTGTTCATCCAACCTGTTGAGGGGTTTTTTGAGGCAAAGGAAATGTAGTAGATCTAATCTGTCTGCATTTCAGAAAAGCATTGCCAGAGAGGTGATTTATAACTGAAAAAGGAACCAGCAGAAGGAATGTGAGCTAAGTATGGATCTAGCTCATGGCCAGGAAAGATATTTTATGTTGGGTGCATGTAGACATCACAAATACAGTCAGAGACCACATCTTAAAACTTTCCCAGCTTGTGACTCTCTCTGGTCTCAAACCCCTGAGACAAAGCTGTTTGGTAGATGTTTGTTGTTTCCTCAAACATCCACCTCCCTCTTTTCTTAGACACCCCTTATTGCAGCTCATCCTCAGGCTGGTCATGTAAAATGATCTGGTCTGAGCTCCACTGGGACTGTGCTGGTGGTGCAGCCTCTCGTACAAGAGCCATAGGTAAGACAGCTCACATCTAAATGTTGCTGCTCTACACCTGCACAGTGGCAATTATGGAACCATGCATGTTCTGTTGCTTGGTGCTAACAGGAGGGCAGCAGTTGTCAGAGGATTTTTTCTGAGCTTCCCTTTTTCACCAGGGGCTACTTTTCTAGGCCCCTGGAGTGCTTACAGTGTCTGTGTAATGCTACACTACTTTTATTTGAACCTTATTTGTCCAAATTACTATGTCAGGACTTTTTATACAGGCTGAAAAATTGAATTGCAGAGAGGAATAAGTAACCAAAAGGTAATGATATATTACGTTGTGTTTTGGGCTTTTTTTGTTGTTGACAATTCACAAGATAAAAAACCACAAAGAAAATATACATTTGAAACAGAAACCAGTCAGTTCTAGATGACCATATGGCCACAGATACCGTGACCAAATATCTATGTATTTAAAAGGAAAAGATTTGCAGTAAAAATAAACAAAGTTCAAAATTAAAAAAAAAAAAAAAACAACAAAAAGAAAACCAAAAAAACCTCAAAACTAGTGGATCAAATAGTCTGTTTTGAAGAGCCTTTTGAACTTCTTTCACTGTTTTTTTTAATGAGAAGCAAAGCAGCAGGATCACACAATAGCAGGAAATTTAAGCTGTTCTGTCCTGATAAAGCTACTTTCATCCTCTGCTGTAATGCAATGAAAGAAAAAAATCTCATCCCATTTTCCTAATGATTTAATGGGCAGAAGACTTTATAAATTCCCAAAAAATAAATATTTTCAATTAATTGCCAGCTCTTGCCTTTGTCCCTTTACTTGCATTGTCCTTGCTGCCCCAGGTGAGTGTATCTGATATTGCCAAGAATGACCATATTCACATAAACGGTATCAATCTCCTGGAGTGTCCCACTGATTAATTTTTTATGTTGATCTTAAACTGGTGTACTGGTGATATACAAAATAAAACTACAGAAGTACTTGCCTATCCAGACTCCTTTTCTCCCTAAGAGAAGGATGCCTGTTTTGTCCTTTCCTCTGGCACAGAATGAAGGCTGAAATATCTTCCATCCATGAAGTAGAACATATCTCATCTTATTAGGATGGTATCTGAATTTTAAAGAACACCTTGCCCACCTGGCATTGAATGGGATCAGGAGATTTGATGCTAAGAGTTTACTCATGTTGGACCTCTAATTTCATGCTTGCCTCTACTGTCATGAAGGGTCCTAAAATGGGGAATTTTGGAGAGGGAAACAGATTCAATATTACATGAAAAAAAAATTAATCGAAAAAAAACCTCAACCCCTTCAAAAACCAGAAGTATTTACATACTTAGGGAAAGTTTATATGAAAGAGAAGCCTGTTAAGAGTTATTACCAGGATGCACATAGGTATTGCACATGGAGCCCAGGTTCTGGGCTAAAAATCTGCATGTGGCTCATCCCTGCTATTGCTGGTCATGTCGACCTCAAAGAGCAAACAGAAGTCCTCTGAAATGCCTGCAGAGACTGTGCAGTGTTGCAGTTCCTTCTCTCAGAGTAGCTTCACAGCTCTTTTGTCTCTGCTGGCTAGCAAAGCTTCTCATGTAAGCCAAATAGCCAGCCCTGCTGCAAACCTGATTAATCTCCCTGCTGTTTATTCAGCTTTTCAAGTGACCCTGTGTCCTCCACTCAGACTAATTAGTTAAGTCCAGCTCTGGCTACAAATGAAAACATTTCATTACTTCCCAAAAACTCTCCTGTCTGAAACGTTTGAATAATCTGTGTCCTGGTTTCAGATAATTTCTCTGAAGAAAAAGAAAATAATTTACTGCACTAAATTTCACTAAGGTTCTTCACTGAAATAAACTACTGTTGTAACTCATTGTCCAGGGTATAGTTGTAGAACTGCCTTTTTGCTTTGAAATAGCTTTGTATCTGCTGGCTGGGTGACAATGAGGCTTTCACTCCCAACGCTTGAGTATCCTCTTCTGCTGGAGGTAGGCACAGGCTGCAGGCAGAAGGTCACAGATCTGTATTCCACACCCTGCTGAGCTATTCAGCTGAAAAACTGGCCACATTGCAGAAGGATTCCGGGTCAAACCATGGGTGTGGATGTGGAGACATCATTTACAAATACCAGAACACTAATCCTGATTTATCAGAGCCAAGCCTCCCTTTAGATAGCTATAGCTGCTGTTTTGGAGTTCTCAGAGCTGAGATAGTGTTGAAACATCTCCATAGTGAATTTGCAAGAAATGCTTTTTTGTGCTATTTGACTGCAGTTTCTACAGCCAATAAAGATGGGTAAATAGGAAAGATACAACCTAGCTCCAGTGAAGCAGCATCTACGGAGAGAACATCTAAGAAGTCTCTAAGTATAAAACGTAGCTCTAGGGGAGCAGTTTGGAGTCCTCTGTCTGACTAGACACTTTGGCAGTAATTTAACCAATACTCCTTTTGGTTTAGAAATATTAATCTGTAGATGTCCTTGCATTAAAACAAGTAAGACAAAGGTATCATCCACTTCAGTGACAGAATTCTGGAACAGAGCTTGTCTAACAGCTAATATAAGAGGTTACATGAGCAACTATATTTCCTCCTGACCATAGCAGAAGCCAAAGGGCACATAAGTCAACCAATATTGCAGCAGTGAACCTGTGTTTCATTGAACAGTGAACAGTTTCTGTGCTGTTTAAAAGATGTACATGAATGTTGCCCTCCCATGTTCTGTTCCTGTTCCTCTTTCCCTTCTGCCCTTAGCAGTAGCCAAGTCTTCCATTTTGCACATTCCAAGCACCAGTGTGCACAGACTTGTTCTTAGTAACAATCTTTAAAACTGTCCATGGTGTCCCTAGCCAACAGGGTCGTAGTGAGGAATGCCCTGATTTGAAAGAATTTGGAATTTGTTTGGAACTTGTTGACTGGTTATGGTTTGCTCTGCTTCCTTGCCAAGATTTCATCTGGCTGTATATTGATTCGATGTGGCCCTTGCTAACATATCATGACTGGATTGTTTTTACCAACCAGAGGTTTTCCTGAAGAAGTACAGACAGGCTAAAATGATGGTTATTAGTAATTGTTTTAGAAAACTTCATGTACTTAACAGCACGAGTGCCACGCTTGGGTCACCAGTACAAATTCTTTGTTGCTTTCCCCAATATGATGCATGCATGAGTGTAGAATGAAGGAAAGCTGCATTGCTGCATTGTTCAATCAGGAATAAAAGTGTCAGGCACATATGAGAAAAGTTGGATTTGTGCCTTAGCATATGTAGGATTTCTGAAGCCTGCAATACTTTTAACACACATTAAAAAATAAAACAAAACAGAAAGAGATTTCAGCAAAAGATCTACTTACATTTCTGGTACTATCAAAGTTTAGATTACTGTTTGCTGGTCTTGGCCTTTTATTTATGATGTTTCATGTCAACATTTCTTCAAAGTAGGTTCCTTCCACTAGAAAGTTCCTTTAAGGCATTGCTTAGAAAAAATTATTAATAAAAAGCTGCTATATTAGAGTTTCAGATACAACACCAGGAGAGCATTTGAGTAAGCAGATGCTCCTAATATCTGTGAGAAAGGAAAAAATGCAAGGAATATTGGAAAAAACTGTTAGGAGTAAGCAGTTCCCAAAACACAGAAACTTAAGAAGCCAGCTTTTTAATGAGCTGTGTCACAGATGACTATTAAAAAATGAATTACAAAAAAGCTGTGGTGTACATTCCCCAGAATTATACATGGAGATGGAGAATGAATTCAACATCTGAGGATAAAAACCCTTCAGCTGGAGTTCACATCTCTTCATGCAACTCACAGAATCTCATTTTTGTTTGGGAGCAGTGGAACTCACCTCTCATGGGGATCCTCTGATATGTCACCAGAACTAAACTTACATTAGATTATCTGTTACCTCCTACCCAGCTACTTACTCTGTGTGCAAGCATGTCATGGTTTTGATACCATAACCTTCCTGCTCTCTTTAACTCAAATTGGACCAAATCCAAGAGGAGTTCTGGCAGGACAAACTGTACTCACATTTATGCACGCATAGGGTGTGTGAAGAAGTCTTGATTCTTTAGTGAGACAAGCTAAAGTCTTAAGAAATTTCATGTGAATTAGCACATTATCCCTATTATGGTGTGGAGAAAAAGAAAGCCCAGGTTTCCATGTAGCTCAGTTTAGCCCTATTCTGTATCACACGCTTCTTCAGACCTGAAAAGATGCCTGCAGTTTTGGACAATGAACTAAAAACTTGAATTATCTTTTGGTCTTATTGTGCATAAATTGGAGAATTTACTGTCCTTTCTTCCATTTATACAGTATGATGGGAAAGCTGGTGAATTGACTGGTGAATTGACTGGTGAGTGGACTAAAAAACTATCTTTCAGTCCTCTACAGAGAAAATTCTACTATGACAGACTGATTGGACAGGAATTTGTGTATGTTTGTGCTTGGAAGACCATAAAAAATTATTTCCATAGTCTTGAGGAAACAATCCCTTTTATTGTAGAGAAGTTTGTATACACAGATGCAATGTATTTACAACCAGCTTTTCTCAAACAGATGACTGCTTAACATCCTTCACAAATCTGTCAAGAATGAAAGAAAAGGAAGCTCAGAAGCCCAGCCGGCCAGCACAACCCCTAAACGCAGATTAATTCCCAAAGATATCTGTAAAGAGAGTAGATGGCATTATTCAGAAGGAAAAAAAATAGGACTGTGACAAAGATGAGTGGGTGGATTTCAGGATTGGTTCATTCAAATGCATTGCTTAGTTTGATCTCAGAGTAGATAAACAATGAACTAAAATTCCAACAAGCAGATGGGGACCTGCCTTTTGCCAGGGCTGTGAAAGAGGCAGAAAGAGTCTGTCCTTTCCTTCCCTGGCCTCTGCAAGAACAGCTCAGTTGCAATCTCTGTGAAAAGAATTTGTTGGTCCTGTGTTCCCTTGGAAAGCTCCTTTCCAGAAAAAGTCAGGGAAAGTTCCACATTTCTTCAGTCAACAGAATGGAGTCAATGCACTAAGGGTGAGAATAGGTGTCCTTCTCAGGAAGGGTGTGGACTCTCGTGCAAGCCCAGCCACAGGAGAGATGGCACCTTGGTGTCTTCTGGTGCCCCTCCAAACTGTGACTCAGCTCTGCACTGCCCTTTACCTGGGGTGCTGTGCAATGGCACCAGTTTAGCTTCAGCCTTCTCAATCACCCCAAATGCAGAGGAGACAATGCAGAGGGAAACAAGGCAAGGTAGAGACACACAGTATATTCCCTTTTCATGTTCCTTTTCTATTAAAAATTGAAACTTCATCAAAACAAAAAGTTGTATGTGCAGGAGGCACTTCTCTAGAGAAGAAATAAATACCTCACACAAGCATTCATGGATGGATGAGCCCCATGAGAAAGATTCTCAGTACAACCAGGTCAGTCATAAAAGGAATCTAAGCCCCCAACACTGATGTATGTGAGAAACACAGAAAACTTATCTGCTGATGCTCAAGGAAATTACATGCTTAAGTTCCCCACAGGTTGGGAATATGTATCTTAGAATCTGCATAATTTAGTTTACACTCAGCAGAACACTGCAATATTTACAGGCACATTCCAATGGGAAAACATTTGCATGTTGAGTGCGAAAGACACAGCTTTGTCACCTAATCTTGGGACTTTAAAGCAGGGATTTTGTGACCTCAAAATACTATTTGTGAAGTTAGTGGGGAGGAAAAAGGTACAGGTGGGAAAAGAAAGTTATCAAAATTTGCTAACTTTTTTTTTGAGCATTAGAATGGCTTCAGGCTAGGACAAAGTGAGTCTGTGTAGACCACAGGTTCTGGCTTGTTACACATAGAGTGCTTTGTCTATTCTCATTTCCCATACTTAATCCTTCCCAAATAAATATGTTTCCCATTAGCCAGATTGATGAGAACGGTGCATAAGACTAATTCTTCTTCTTGCAATCATAATCATCATTCACAGCATAGTAACTTCAAAAATACTTGCAGAAGAGGAATGAACTGAAATGTCACTTTTTTGGATTTGGTCTGTATTTTGAAGTTGAATGTGGGCATCTGAGAAACATATCTGTAATGCTTTGGAAGTTTTACCAATAAAAAAAATTAAGTTACACTCTGAACCCGATTGAGAATGCAAAGTTCTATGTTCTCTAGCACTGTATGTCACTCATGGTGAAAAAAGCTATTCAGTGACTACTGTAACCCTAGTGCTACCCAGAATTATTCTGAAACTAGTTCACTAGCTTCTGAAACCCTACTGTAGTTCCAGCAAATTATTAAAACTATCTACAGAATATGAGTCATACAATTTAAGTTTCAACAGGTCAGCAAAACAGCAAAGTGTAACCCACAGAGGTTATATCCTGGAAGTGAAATTATCAAACTATTGCTTCAATGTCTGTAAAATAAAGCTCTCCTCCCTAGGGACACAGTACTCTCACTTATGCTGACACGTAAGGTGGTGGTGGATCTTTAGCAGCTCCATTCGCAGGATCATCATATGGCGGTAACAGGACCTGCAGGAAAGGAAAAAAAGGGTTGTTTTTAAAAAAAGAAGTCAGATGATAAAATTTACAGAAAAGAAAACCCCTAAGGCCTTGTCCACAACCAACCAAAAACCCCCAAAACAAAAAAAACCCCAAACAATCAAACAAAAAAAAACCAAACTCAAACAAACCAGAAACCCTAAAAACACAAGAGTAAATTATTAAGCAGGAGCAGAATTAGGAAAAGAAATA